>MIEF01007178.1:0-11251 GCA_001870725.1 Taenia solium | reverse complement strand
GGGAGTGGAAAGGGTAAGATTATGGAAGGCGTGACAATTGATAGCCCCATAGGAATCTGCTTAGGAAGTTACTAGGCAGTGTGGTCCTAATCTTTGACCACGGTGGAAACACATTCGTTACGCTCAATTACATTTACTATGAATCACTGTGCCCTCTCCTTAATAAAAGAACAAACATCCAAACACTAATTGATTAGAGTGAAGATGCTCCTAATTCTAGTATCATGAGAAGCCAAAATGCACAGCCCTTTCTAGTATACGTGAAAAGCTGTTAACAGTAATATCTGACTTTGGAGGAAATAAAGGCAAATTGGGACATTCCGCCCACAATCACATCCTTGGTTCACCCAGTCCTTGGAAGCTGTCTCCTTCAGTGATGCAAAATTAACTTCCTTAACATTTTCCACTCAATAGTGATGATAGAAGTTAGAAAAGGAATGCGGCTGACACAGTAAAATTATATGTATTTAGTTAATTCACTCCACTGGTGCGTAATTTTTATGACGCGGAACAGCAATTGTCACTCCGATGTGCCGCTCCATTGAATTTGATATGCTCAGTACACTATCAATGGGTTTTTACCTTATAATAGGGAATTGTTTTGTATGATTCAATGCACCTACACAGGGCGCATGTATGCAAGATTTACAAAATTTAGGTATCAACATTGCAAAGGGTGGTTGTGAATTCCACCATACACAACCTCCTGCATCGGGCAGCCAGGTACTCAACAGTGCTTTAAAGCGGCAGGGAAGCTTACAGCATTATTTTCTGACAACAGTGGGTTTGCAAAGCGTACAGCTGCAGCAACATTGTGGGTGAAGTTGTAGGGCATCATTTCGGGTGCACAGACGAGGTCAGAGGCGAGAGTGTAGATAATGAGATAACAGTGTTTATTGGATAGCACTTCGTTTCTGAAACTACGTGTGTCTGACGTTGTAAAGATTAGTAAGTAGGCAACAGAGTTCATCACTTTTAAATTTCTTTTCGAATAAATAAAATGTTTAAAATAAATAAATAAAATATTTAGACTCAACATCCCCTTTGATGTGCAAAACTGATCGGATTGGCCTTTAAAATTTAGGTCTTGCGTGACATTGTCGTGCTAAAACAATTAACAGCTTAAGTAATAAAACAAGCTTAAGCTGCCCACTACGTGGCCTGTTCCGATGGGCGGAGTTGGCTCCATTTCGATGTTTGAACTTTCAGTGCATATCACTCCTCATGTGATTTCCATGTAGCTGCTTTGGGCCTTGGAGAGTTTTGCCTCGACAAATAATACTAACGGACTTCACACCTATGATGGTGCAGCAGCGTTACATTTGGATAATTCAAATGTTGGGTTTGATGAGAGTTCTGAGCGATTTAACTCTCAAATAATGCTAGCCGTACACGCAAAATAATTCGAGCACAATTAGCAAAACATATTAAGTATTCAATCAGTGAGTTTGTCACAATTCCGACTGCCATCTACCCGTCTCTGCTAGTTTACCTTCACAATATCTAACATGTGCTCTTTGAGAGCACAAAGTTTTCACATTATTGAGATGCGATCTGCATCCCTCCCTCGCGTGTAACTATTCTGGGGACAAATCTACTGCCAAGAGCAGAGCCCCTAGCCATTTCGGAGGTGGCAACTCGCACTTACGCAAAACCAGCTAATAATAACAGCGATATCTTCATCCAAGCTTCCGTTTGCGTGCCCTACATGGTATGTAGCTCACTTGTGTCCAGATTATTATGACTTGAAATGCAAACTACGGTCTTATAACTAGACAAAGAAAGTCTTGTATTTGAAACAAAGCTACGTGAAAACAATCTTGGCAAATTGCAAATGTTCCATAGGTGTGACTAGAAGCACTAGAAGCACTGCCATCTCACCGACTAAATGGCTTTATTCTCTAACCTTAGTCGGTTATGCGATTTCCTCATGTTTCAACCTAGGCTTTGTTCTATGCCCAGGAGCAGGTAGCATGTGTGCACTCATTTTACCTTTCATGCCGCATTTTGTCATTTCCGCATCTTAAAGCTCCTCGTTTGGCATGTCCTTAAAATAATTAATAAAATCACGGTGATCGTATTTCTATTCTCTTCTATCCTTTATTCAAACCACCATATGTAATCAGAAATTTTACTGGGTTTATAGCTGAAGAACGTCCTTTCCACAGTCACTGACAAAAGGCAGCAGTATTGATAGCGGGATCACCCCATGTACGTGAATGCATTACAGACTATGAGCAGACACGCTAAAGTCGAGATTTTGTGCAGAAATCACTTTTCATCACTTGGCCAAGATCATCGAATGAACCACGTGCCGTTCGTAGTTTGAGATTTGGAATCCATTTCAATGTTTGTCTTTTCCCACTGATTAAGTCGGCCGACGTGTTGGCGTGGTGTCACAACCCGCATTACCGTCCTGCAATATCTGGTCTTTAATTCAGCAAATCAGGTCGCTGCTTGCGAATCAAAGTAGACATTTAATAACTCAACGGTGGAGCGCAAGTAACAGTCATCTCTCGAATAGTATGCGATTGTGTTCCACTTAAGCTACCTGTGGTCACACACTCACTATACATTGCTGTTGCTGTCCAAGCCCCAGTGCTAGCCTTGAAGTAAAACTGCGGGTGTGATGGACAAAGATTCCACAAATTTGATGAGCTGTTACAGCAAAGACGAACATACAGTGGGCGGACGAGTTTATTAGCACCTAACTCTTCCCCTACTGTGAGTATGATGCATCATTATATGAGGTGGACGAACAATGTAGGTCTCCACACTTCCAGGGTGTTTCTTCGGACGATTTTTCCTTTTTGCCATGCCTGGTATGAAACAAGTGGATGCTTTAGGCGTCTTTGTTAGTCACGCAGCTGATATGTAATAACAAAGCAATGGTAGTGAAGGGGGCGACTTCTCGGTGCATGGAGGGATATTTTGCTCGTCTACTTTCAGGTAAAATTGTCCTTCCGCCTCATGACAACTGAGTCATGTTGAAACAACATAGGCATCACAGTTGCCGTTAAAGCAGTTGGGCTTCGCATTAGCGAAAGTCGTAACAAGTGCTTCACTTCAACAAGGGAGTGCCTAAATTATCAACAGAGTACAGTATTTACTCATTAGCGGTCAACGCGCCTAGAATACGGCACAACAAATTAAACGACAAAATCTACTTTAGCGATTTTAAGCCTAAGCTCGCATCTGGCCATCGGCAGATTGGCAACTCGAGAGGGACTTCATCTTCTTAATAATGCAGCAGTCTAGTTATGCAGGAATAGTGCTTTCCTGTGTTAGGATCATTTCCCTAACGTTGCATCAGACCTGATCAATTGACATCATGGGGGATTAGTGGCAAACAGTTGAAGATATGAAATCTGTATTCTATTTAATGTGTCCATTCTCACCCCATCATTGTTTATGGCAAGAAGGACGAGTACAAAGCAATCAGCGACTGCGCCGCGCATTTTCACTCGAACCCAAATCATGGAAGGCTTTTGAGGCAACCTCTTGCTCCCCTATTTAATGCTCTATTCATGCAAAATAATGAGGCATTTTCCCATAGGGACTATAAAGATGTAGAATATAGATTGCAGTGTATTTAATCAGAGCTTTCCTGGATTCAAGGTGCATTACCAGCCCATCTTTACCAATTAGTTTTATCTTCTTAAAGAGTGCCGCTATGGCGTGACAGTGAATACACTGTGCGAAGGGAAGGGTCATCAATATTTTCCTTTGATTGCGCAACATCATCAGCATCTGCACTTAAACCCATAAAGAGAAAATGGCTGAATGGTCATAACTTAGAGATGGATCACTTAGTTATTCAAGCTGTGTGCCATGCCATGTGCTATGCCAAGCAATTCTAGGTTTAGGCACCATGATTCTTAAGCACGGTCTCTCCAGGCAAAGATGTTATGGAAAGTAGCCTTTGCATGTTTCTTTCCGCTGTCCCCGATTGCCTTACTAGCACGCATTTTCTGGTGGAAAGCAGGAAAAGAATGTCTAAAATAGTTGTATTACATCCGCTAAAAGAGCAGGCGAAGTAATTTTAATGATAAAATGGGGTACTACAAAAAGGCTTTGTGCAGACTAGTCGAGCTTCTGCATCCATTTACCAATGCAGACGCAATTACGGGTTATGATTTTTATCAAAACTGGCAACAGCTTTCCCACTGAGCAAGAGACTAGAAGTCCTGCTAAGATTCTGGTCTGGAATAGTTCGGTTGCTCCCTATTTGCAAACGCCTGGATCCATTGGGCAACTTTGATTAGAAATGAAGCACATAAGGCATAAGAAAGCATTCGGTTCCCCATCCTTCGTCACAATTTGGTAATATCGCAACACTGTTGACCGCCCTAAATCTGTATGTGCATAACAAAAGATAGAATTAACCAAATACAATTATATTTTAGGCAAATGACTTTCTTCATAATGTTCATTTACGAGACCTCAAACCCTAAGTTTAACTGTAAATCACTTTGCTATGCAGCATTGACTTAAGATGCGCATAAGTTTTATTTGTTAGCATTTTGATCGTAGAGTGTTGCATTTGATAAAGTGTCTTTAACTCAGGAATGCTTTTAGCATTTACCTTAGATTATGCCTGGTTGAGCTGTCATTTGTTGTGAATCCAAGAATATTTTGTTCGATTGTTTCGTCAAACTCATCGCACTTGCCACTGAATAGGGAGTAAAACCGAATGCAAAGGAGGAGAGGGTGAGGTGAGATAGGAATGCGTATGGGTGCTAGTGGTATTGTGGTAAGAAGAAATAAGACGTGCTTAAAATATTGACATGGCTTCATCGTGGTCAGCAGGAATAGACTTAGTGGAGATGAGTTGCGCTGCTGATCATCCGTGCCGAAATTTGACTTCATCTTTCCCAACGCTCTTATTAGCATTACATACCCTCAGGTTACCCTTCGTTATCTCTTCTTGGTGATCGCTTGCATCCAAGAGACCCGGATTGAGGGTGGATGGAGAAAAGAATAAAATCTATGAGGTGGGGTGTAAAATAGATTGTAAATGAATGACATTAAATCAGCAAGCCCAAAAATAATAACATTGTAAATGCGCTAACCAACAAAGTAATTAGCCTACCAACAAGTTTTAACCTGACTTATGATAGATCTGGATCTTAGATCCTTCCAGAAGGACTAGAGAAAAAGATGGCATAACTGAACGCTCAAATTGAGACCACTCACACAAACGCACAGCTGTACTCAGCAAACTTCGACCGGGAGCTAAAGAACGATGAGGAAGGCATGTCTTTGTAACCGTTTCTATATTGTGCACGTGTATTCAATGTCTGCGCAGTTGTTTAGGTACGCATTCGCTGTCGCCATATAAACCGGCTTTTACCTTGTCGTGTCAATCGCTCGAAGCAACATGCCAGCGCCTTTTCCTTCAGTCACCTTGAAGTTCTGTTCGGAAATAATTATTACGCACACGAATGAGGCTGTTTTAGATAGGTGAGCGTAAAACTATTCCGAGCTGCTTTAGCCACCCGGTGCCCTTTACTTTAGCATCATTCGTAATGTCACGTAATCACCCATCAGTGCTTATTTCGTTTTACACTGCCTTCTTTCCTGCAAACCAGCTCAGTTGCTTCCATTTTTCAAGGGAGAATATGCTAGGTTATTACAAGGAAATAGCATTGGTACTTAAAGCAGCTAGACGTGAGAAAGGTGAGATAAGGCGGTAGAGGCGCCTAAGAGCACAGTAGCACACAGAGGTGAGATAAAGTTCAAACGTTTAGAACTAAATCATCACACACTACGTTTCTGCACTTGGTAGGATTGGAGAGCGATGGAGTGGAGTGAGAAACATAATTTATCTTAAGTCAGTATAAAAAATAAGGTGTTTTAGTTCTGAATTTCCGGCTTCTGCAAACATTTTGATTATCCTTCCTCGCGACCACAAATAACCTGCTGTCATTTACCTTCCGATTTTGCATCGCTTCCAATGTAACTATGCAACAAAGATGATCAAGAGGGACTAGTGAAACGACTTGCGAATAATTAAAAGCTTATGCTCTGCTCAATGAATATACCGGACAACTCATCGGAAAACGCCATCACAATGTTTAGTCTACTTGGATTAGTGTGTGCACCAGCAGCAATCGTGTTTGTCAAGAGAGGTTCTTATTTACTCATCCGCTTCTGCCACACAGCCGATAAAAATGATTTTCGACTGAAATTTGGTTATGATCAATAAAGTGAAGGCAAACACAAGAATTCACCACATGTAAAGTGTGGTGCAAATTCCGGCCCTAACTGCCAGTAGACGAACGGTAGTGTTGAATCCTGTCTCATCTCCGATTTTTGTCGCACGTGTGAAAATTACTCAAATTCACTCTTTTGTGCTCTGCGCGTCAACGAGAATGAGTTGTTCCCGAGATAAGGAAAAACAGGTGAAGGACTTCGAAAGTTATAATCGTCCTAGTAATAGAACCTGGACGTTAATGAATTGAGGTTGGGTGGTGCGATTCAAGCAAGTAAATGAATGGGGAACTGGTGCAGCCACTTGGCGAATACGACTGCGTGCTTATCATAACCACTTTATTTCGAGTGTGAGGTGCCAATGGGCGCCAAAATGGCTGCAATTAGTAACCCCAAACTGCATAGCTATCTGTGCTGCGTGAAGCAGATTCTAGAAAATAATCCTAGATGCAACGCAGCGGTTAAATGTTGCCCTCCGAAACGGAGAAAATAAAAATCAGAACCGCAATTGGGGTAGGGCGCATATAAAGGCCCCAAGACCAATGAACTAGCAGTGGCTGAAACTGCTCATGCAAGTCGATATCTGTGCGTATGATGGACCGGCTTCTTACCAGCTCTCAACAGATATGATGGGGTGACAGGGACTGTGCAATGTTACAGACGTTCCGAAACAGTAAAACCGGTCGCTTATGCATATGTGCAGCACCTGAAGGGGCATATGTTCACACATAATTGCACCAACAATAATTTCATGGTCGCATAATATTTGTGTGCGCACAGGCACTAATATTTACAATAATTCGAACTTGGTACAACTTGCACAGTTCTGCAACTGCAATGAGTATTCAGATACGCGTGCAAAAGTTTTGGTGATGAAGCTATGTACCTATGTACTTTATGTACGCATGTATTTACAAAAGCAGAAGCTATCCCTGCAATTTCTTACAGCCAACAAACCTTTCTCAAATCAAAAAATAGCAAAATCCATAAATTCACAAGCTCTTAGTTTAGTTAGTTGGATTCACCACGACACAGATGCATTTGTGAACAGGCGGTTTGTTTATTTTGAGAGGGATGTTACCAATAGCCTTCATCCACATAACAAAACTGAAATCACTTATTACTGGTCTCTACATTTCTGGGCCTCTTCCGTGCTCACCATCTCGAGTGCAATCGTAATTTATTCTTTCACCAGGTAACGCCTAGGCTTATTTTCTAGATTTTGCAGTTCGATTTCTTAAATCTAAATCAGCCAAATCTAAACATTTACAAGCTCTTAGTTTAGTTAGATGGATTCGCCACGATAGAGATGCATTTGTGAACAGGCAGTTTGTTCATTTCGGGGGGATGTTACCAATAGCCTTCATCCACATAACAAAACTGCAATCACTTATTACTGGTCTCTACATTTCTGGGCCTTTTCCGTGCACACCATCTCGAGTGCAATCGTAATTTATTCTTTCACCAGGTAACGCCTAGGCTTATTTTCTAGATTTTGCAGTTCGCAGCTTCTTGCAATCTGCCTGAGATTCTAGAGCCAAACTGAATGGACATTGATGGGAATATACAGGTTAACAAATTCTGGAAAATTGGGTGTCACGTTCGCCAAGTGAATGTACTACTATCCTATCCACTTGCCTGTTTAAGTTGTGCCAATCAGTTCCAATTCGTTAACACCCGGACTCCATTAGTGAGACGATAAAACTTCAAAGCTCTCTAGCGACTCTTCCATTTTTCAGGGCAATGCTTCATTTAGGTTGACGCGTAGAGCATGGGTGATATTGAGATTGAGGAATTTGTACACGTACGACCGAAACCAGGATTTTCGCTAAATGTCAGTCGACGGGTGCCTTCGCTGGCTGACCAGGCGTGTCAGAACCTGCAGAAGATATTTCGCAGAAGAATGGGTAAGGCATTGAACACTAGAGATGTGGCCCAGCTTACCTGTACCATCGTTCTCGTAGCCGTAACTGCCGACATCCTCTGCAACCTTTGCCTCAGGAAGCGCAAAACTGTAAGGTCTCGGGAGTTGTAATTGTACTTATTCACATTTCATTAGGAAACAGCAGAAAGTAGCCAACAAATTATTACTTTTCTTCCAATTTCATCACTTTGAACCGTAGTTTAATCTTTCTATTACGCTCAGATCGGTTCTACCATATTTTCCCTTCTTGGAGATAATCCATTTCAATTTTATTATTTAGCCTTCAGCGCGTTAGACTATGGCGACTAAAAGAAGTTACGAAGAATAGCTCTTGCGACACGACCAGAGAGTGCAAGACCCAATCATGACATGCTCCATAAACACTCGTTTATAAATGCATTAATTTCTGCTGTGGGGCAATTCTGCAACCGGCTTTAGCATGCATTCACTGCTCTCTTGTCTCGGTTACAAGTTGCTGCAAGTGAGATGATCATGACATTCGGTATTTCTGTCCGGCAGGTGTGCTTGGTGGTGAGACTAAAAAAGTACACCTGCCATCAAGATTATATTGAAATACTGAATAGTGGTTCGGTCTCGGTCTTTTAGTGCGCAACACTTTATTGCACTATCACTTATTTTAAATACAGAAAGGCTTTTTCAGAACTCATTCCCCCAGCATTGTGGTTCGGTCTCGGTCTTTTGATGCTCAACTTTTTATTGCGCTATCACTTATTTTAAATATAGAAAGGCCTTTTCATAACTCACTCCCCCAGCACTACTGCGCACACTCCTAGGCATCCGCCTTGACTATTCGCAAAAGAATATGACTGCTTCACTTATTTTTAGCCGATAGAGCAAAGGGGCTTTCTAAGCACTTCCGACAGATCTCACAGTCTCGGCAATGTCATCGCTTCCTTCACGGTGCAGATTACACGGCCGACGTCAATACTGGAGGCGGTGAGAAATGCGGAATTGGTAGGACGCCATGTTTGCGCAACGTTTTTATGTATGAAACCAGACTATGTACCCATTTGCTTTAGTTTGCATTTAAAGATAATCCACAATCACTATGCACCTGAATTGACAATTGGATAGTACACTGACGGGGGAAGGAACGTCCGGCTTAAGCCACCTAGCAGAGTTAAACAAACTTGTGCTGGCATGTGGGAACTTGCAATCAAATGAAAGGCATCGTGTTGCCGCGTCAAATGTGTTTGCTGCTCATGGCGAGACAACAAGATAGCCGTGTTACTATAAGCGTGCATGCTCTTATTTTTCGTCTCTTTGGCTATTTTATTCTAAAGAAAGTAGCAAAGGGGTTGACCGATGTAGTCGATTATAATTTGGCTCATAATCTAGCAAGAGGTATTTCTTGCATTGGATCGAGAAATTGGTCTTCATAAAATTAGTGCTACAGCATTAAGCACGGAAACGCATCAATTTTGTGCCGCAACTCCACCATAGCTGAACTATATGCGCTTAGCATCTGTGATAATGTGCTGATTTTTACCAACGGGATTCATACCAAACATTCGTCTCGAGGGCGCAGCATCTAACTCTTATGGTAAAGCCTAATTATTACCAAATGCTACGTTGCCACAAAGAGAATTAACAGGTTGCAAACAACTGCCATTGGGAATAATACGGGACCCTGGGGAACTGGTCATGCCAATTCGCCCTAAACCCTGTCTGTCAATGCGTCAATACACAGGGTTGTGACGCCAAACATATCAGCCCCTTCTAAGCAAATAACGTCAGACATCCAATTTAATATTTGAAGATGACGCTTAACTCACCAGTTCGTGTCGCACGATTTGCCACCGCCTGTTGAAATGTACTGACCACGTGCGGATACCGCATGCATTCCACACTGACAGACAGTGCTTTATTACCACGGGTGGGCAAAAGTGTAACCTTCCTCTTGTGGTTTTAGTACGGCATTGCCGGTAGCAAGTTCGTACCGGCAAACAGTGCGCTGATACACACCATCTTCGTGCTGCTACTCCTGCAATTTCGCACCAAGGCGCCGGGAGCCCGAACAATTGCCCAATTTGTAGGCCATCGCTTCGGCCTAGTTGCCCACATTCTCACCATCACCATGAGCCTCCTCACCAGTCTTTACACCCTCACTGTCAACATCACTAGTGAGTAAATCCTATCCAACTACTTACGTTTCATTGGTAGCGTGTGCTGCAATTAGTAGGGTTTTCGTAGAAGCCCAATGTCTGTGTTAAACGGTCGAGATGAGAGTTAAGCACGGATGGCATCAGGCATTGACAAATGGCCAACTGCAGAACAAATAAGCAGGCCTTTTTGTGATGCAGATTAAAACCTGAGTGAATGCTCAAGTCAGTGATGCACTTGTCAAAAGACAAAGTATGGCATAAGATCCATTAATATTAGTCTGGAAACAAACAGTATTGGTAGGATAGAATGAAGTCTCGAAACTCTAGGACAGGCCGACTTACGCAATGGTGTGCCAGATTGCTTATCGGATATTCCTTGGGAAAAAAGAAAAAAAGAAATCTGCTACAATACTTCATGCATGTATGGATTACATCGGCCTGTGTGCATTGAAATTTTGAATGACTTCAGATCAGAACTCAAAAGCGAAACATACTTGTTGCCATTGTTTTGCTTGAGACAAAGAAACATGGTCACTTGCGCAGAAGTACTTGCATAGATGCTGTCTCTTCTCTTTGGCAGAGGGTTCGATGGTGCTAAGTGCTGTGACCGAGAATGTGAGCAAGACCGCCATCGTATCACTAGTCCTGCTTCAAGTCGGTGCCCTGCTGGTGGTAGCTCGGCGCCGAAGCTGCAGTCTCATCCTCTGCGCCATTCTTACTAGTATCCTCCTCATTTGTGCCACTCTCATATTCACTGTGCTGAATTTGTCAAACTCCCCAGCGCTTGGTATGTTTCCTTTTATGGAACGATCAACTAGATTTTAAAGGCGAAGTGATTTGAATTATTTGCAAGAGACGAGCCACAGTGATGCAGGTACGGCTGCAGAAATAATACTGGCATGAAACCAACTATTGCTAACCGACGGTTGTCCTCTCGATACGCAGCATTTTCATTCCCAATACACTGGACAATAGCTAAATTGCATTT
>MIEF01007172.1:0-11482 GCA_001870725.1 Taenia solium | reverse complement strand
TTTTGGACATTGCTGGAAGTTTTTCAAAACAGAGTCCACCATTGCACTCTCAATGCAATGTACCTCCTTCGTGTGATTTCACGTGTGTGTTAATAACTTTCCCGAGTGGCGCCTTCTTTTGCTACCCTGGGAGAGAGTTAAACCAGTTTCATAAATCAGGGTTAAACCAGGGGACGCTGTACCGATAAACCATTGTACCTCTTCACACGACTCTACAAGATTTATGCAACAGTAGATCATTGTAAAAGGCATGCCAAAATTCACACAAACTTCCCGGTGATAATGCTATAAGAAAGCCAAAATGACTTCACCAATCTACAGGCAATATCCTTAAACAAATCTGATGCACATGCTGTCTGGTGTTAGCGACATGCAACTAAGGATTTCATTGTGCTTCCAGTTTTGTGGGGTTTAATCAAAAATATTAAAGTGATCTCTACACGGCAAATCACAATGCACGCTTTGTTAGGTCATTCGCAAAATAGTTTCTTCTGTGCAAATGTATGTGAATTACCGTATTCCCAAAGAAATTGATCAAAATATCTAAAATCGTGCAATCGCTGACAGAAGAACTTGTCAAAATTTTTGATACAGCCAGAAAATCGGAACTTCTAATAAATTAGACGGCATTGCTAACATATTCCTTTGGCAGGTTACTGATACCTTAATGGTCGGAAAGCCTTGGACATCCCCAAAAAGTTTATTCATATTTGTCATTCACTTTTTATCAAATTCTATTAAATATTTGCGCTTTCGACGCAAGTTATTGGAAACATAATGCATTCGCGAATGTGCGTTTGAAGATGGCTAGTATCTCGATATTTCTTAACTGTGCCAAATGTATTCAAACAATTGCAAATTTCATAGTTAGGTGCTACCAGTAGCAGACAATTACCCTAAGGACGCTTACCATGGTCTTTACCTAGTTGATGAATGCAAGCTCGAAGAGTGTTTTTGATGCGCCGAACTGGTTTTTACATACGGACTGCAAGCCTATGTTGTTTAAGATGCGGGAGTAGTGTACGCTACCACCGGGAATGCAATCTGTAAGATTGAGTGTGCGAATCATTACCAAGTTGAGCAAATTATTAAAGCGATGGGATGACAAGTTAAACGAGCATGGTATTTATGAGCATAAACAAGGGTGACTTCTGTGTATGACCTAACGTCGGTCCTTAGCTCGGCATTGGCACGTTTTTACCCAGCAATTGCCGCCACTACGATGCGCTTTTATCTTTGCTGCCACTATTGACGGTGCCAAGATTGACTTAGAAAGAGCAGTGAGAGGCGAAAGAAGGTAGGAGAAGATGTGGCATAGGGTACGTTAAAGTTAAGGGCAACCTCTTTGCTTACCACAGGCTCGTCCCTCTATTGAGTCTGTTGTTGCTATCGGGCACGAGGATGCTGTTGATGCCGATGTAAGGAATGGTGATTCTTAAGAGAAAGCGTTGGTGACGAGGCGAAGTGACAGATATAAAGCCAATGGCATATTTTGGCATTCTTGTGCAAAACAACTGTCACCAGATTAATGGGTACCTTTGGGAGACCAAAACACGTTAGCAATCGATCAGAAGGGTGGGATAAGTAAAAGGCGTATTTAAAGGTAACAGAGAGAGCAATATTGGCGAGCATCACTAAAACTTATCCGTTGAAAACGCCTCAATGGTGCAATGGATAGCGCGTCGAATCCCACCTGCGGCAGTGGCGGTGCGTGCACTACTTATGCTCAGGTGTGGCCTACGAGGGCACTTTTCACTCTTGTGTTCCACGACGACCTGATCACAAGCAGCATTCGCTACACTCCCTCTCTTCCAACCTCTTCATCTGCATCAAATCTATTCATGCTGACCACGATCAAGTCGGAATGTCCAAAGCAGCTTTCATTCCTCCTTACTGCAATGCACCCCTACATTGACAAGCCAGCCTTCCCTACCTTGCATGGCATTCCACGGTTCAAATGCTTTTTGCCCACCAGGTTGTTTGTCACAAGCACTCAAGTCCAAAAATTATGAGTAGATGATTACAACGGCGCCCTAACAATTAGTTTGTCAAGAGGCAGAGAGTGTAGGAGGTCCAAGAATGCCTCTCTTCTAGCTTGGGTTAAAAATTCGTTTTTATGAGCGTCAGCCTACCTGTGGGTAATGTTTCAATCGTGCACGTGCGCATGCACAGTTCCCTTGCGATGAGTCATGGGATTCTGGGGATTGAAATGGAAGTCGATATGAAGCCCAAGATGCTGAGACAGGCGACCGAAAGAACAGGCACGGGTGGGCACATTCAACCACGGCAGAATGATGCTATAACAGGCGTTGGGACGGCACGTCGTGAAGGGACGTATTGTTCCTGAGCGCCACTTATAAAATAATTGCTACTGTCAGACAGAAATCTTGCACGGGCTCATTAAAATGTAGTTACAATTACTAAATTACGTTCCGCAGGCATACTTTGCTCAAAATATATGTAATCTCACATGCAATGCAGAAAGGGTTTTTTTACTTTCGAATATAATGCAGCAAAGCATATTTTCTAACATCACCTGCGCTATACTATGGCACCCGTGTTGTTTGTCGACCTCTAAATTTTATAAGATGATTAGGGTTGTGTCTTGATAAGTGCACATTGTAAGGGCGGCGTGTTTTGCGATGTGTCAGCAGTCCTGAGGCCTTCTAAACACGCTCTCCTCTGTTCCTGTCGCTACAACGAGGGATGGTCAAGGAAATGGATAAAAAGGATGCGTCTATAAGAAAGCCACAATCCTTCTGGAAGCATATGATGGAAATCACATTCTTAAAATGAAAGCTGTTACATGTTAAATCAGATGGACAATCTCATACCTATGAGCACTGAGTTGCACAGAGAAGGAGTGTGAGGCGACGTGTGGCATTACCTTTAGCTACTTGGTGTAGGGCGCGCATCAAAATCTGTCTCATCGAAACAGGGTTCTTTCCTTACTTAGGAACCCGTTATGACTGCGGAGCATATGCGACTGCAACTTGGGATCCTTACAACGTCCAGCCAAGCTTTCTCATAACTTTTCAAGCCTTAAACGTGCCCTTTCCCACTATTTCAGTAGGGGACAAATCTTGAGCCTGAGGGGGGTGCTCATTTTGGCTAATACAAGACTAGTTCGTTTATGCTACATCATCTCTCCAATATGGCTACCGGCGGATCGTTCCTAAATTTGACGGAAAATTTTACAGTGCCTGTCAGTGCTGTTAAGTAAAGCTCGTCTCATTTACGCCATTTTTCATGTTTGTAGAGTTTACTCAATTGTAACCGCGATCACATGGAGGGCTGACTATCTATTTAAAAATGTGGCACACTATCATTAGGCAGTGAGATGCAAACAGTTGAAAGTTGCCATGAAAAATATGCTTTGCTCAACGAGGCTAGAAATGTAAGTGGCTGTCTATCCACCCGCATTTTTATAGAGCGATTGGTCGGGGGTTGTAGGCTTCGGAGAGTACAGCTTATGTCGGTAGGGAAGTTGCGTTAGATCCGATCCGGCAGAAGGCACAATTGCAGCTTACCTTAGCACGCACTATGCAGAGGAGGAAAATACACTTTAAAACACTTGAAGCAATTGTGTGCTACTGTTTCGGCAGCCTATTTTCCTTTCGAGGTGGGAAATGAAGAAACTCGCCGTTATGCTTGACGCGCAGTATTGAAATATCTTGGGCCTCAGGCAAATGTGGTTCCTTTTTACATTACATTCCTAGCAGTGGAGATAGAAGATTTGGGTCGTGTTAAGGGAAACATTGTAATCAAATCATGGCGGTCAATCGAAGCAAAATCAAAATTAATGAAAAGCCTGTTCCATTTGTTTTTTCCTACAACTTGAGCCCTTAAACACTATTTTGCAATTTGTGACACTGCGCGTACTGCTTCAATAATTCTATTAAATCCTCTATTCTTTTTTGGAGTCGGTACAAATGGACGATCGTAACAACGCGACCACATATTGTCGACCACGATGCAGGTAGGATGGGACATTAAACCTGACCTGACCTCATGATCACAAACAGCAGCTTCTCAGTGGGTAGCGCCTATATCTTCCCACTGTAAGGCCAAACGGTGACCTTATCTTTGAATGCTTCGAGGCAAACGTTGTGCGGTTTGTCGGGCTGCAGGTAGCCGAGAGTAAATTTTTCCAGTGAAAAGTTTTGATTTTTCGGAATGGATTGCTAGAGAGATCCGCTGCTACTACATATAAAATGAATCGGTTGGCGTCGAGCCTAGTCAAATCAGGTATGTCGCAAATTAGCCGACAGACCTGAGGGCCTACGAAGTTCCAATGAAAGTATCGCAAAATCGGAGTCGTTTTAATCTTGTTTGCTTTCATCATTGTCATTTCTGAATTGAAAAGAACAAGCTAAGAAGAGGTCGAAATATTACTCCTAACAACCTGACAATAGCATTAGTGCCAGAAAGGACCCCAAGATGCAATATTTTACCTGCTTGTATTACTAGGGGTGATCGTTATTAAGCATTCCTATCATTTTAGAAAAAAAGTTTAGAACCTCCAGTTACAAACACGTATGCAGTGCACGTTGAAAAAGCAATTGCAGGTTAATTGGCTTGAGTCCAGTTTTATCGGCGAGAGCCTCATGCAGTTCGACCTGGTAGTTGCTGCTTGCAGGGGATCCTCACAACAATAGCCCAATTAAACAGTGTATATCAAGGTGCTGATTTAAAGAACGTGTTGAGATGTCACATGCATGCAAAACAAGCATGATCAGAAATGCCTGTCCTGCGTAGACTAAAATCCATGTGGAAAATCACTGATGCTGATCTATGGAGGACAATTTGGCAGACAAGCCTACGTTGGGAATACCCTTACTCTTGGAACCCATCAATTAATTCTCTGCTGCGGACCAGCAGTTGTTTACAGTGTTGGGCAACTGCTCGAAGTCTCGTTAGCTGCTGGTGTGAACTTGCATTCGACCCATTTCCAGTCGCCTTGCATGTCTGCCACACGGATCTTCTACTTATGAATAGGCCCACAAGTGTTAGTCTGACGGAGTCCTCTCGATAACTTGACGCATGTTCACTGCTCTATCAAGTCATCAATCTGAGTCCTGTTCATTTAAGATCCACCCGTCGATCCATTCGTACTTCCAATTTGTCTTCAGTCCACCTGCTCAGCCCTAATCCCTCCTTTCAGCCATTTGGTCCACTAGTGATCTCTGCTTCCATCTGCTTATTACCTCCCACTTACCCATCCCACATCACCCATGCACATTTATTTGTCCAGTCAGCTTTGCTTCGTCGGTCAGAGTTCATTACATTCATTCGACATCCGTCCACACTTGATCCATTTGTTCATACGTCCACACTTCATCTATCCATCAACCTCATATGAGCAACCCAAAATCCCTTTTTAACAATTCGCCCCAAATTCCACACACCCGCAAATTCCTTACCACCTATTAGGCAAAAGATGCTTTTTTGCTGGAACCGCCTCCATTTCGGCTGTTTTTAATGTGCCAGCTGATGCAGTTTCTTCCAAGTATTTACAACTGGTTTGAACCTGCACCTGAACACATCCCCCTTACTCTCATGGCAACGCTGGCTTGATCAGGATCGATTTCTTGGATTTGGTCACAACTATCTCATGTGAGCCTAATTAAGCGGGGTAGGCAAAGTTGGCTTTGCGACTCAGTCCCTGAAAAGAGGAAGGACTTTTGGCTACCACAGATGCCCGTTTCATCTGGCTGAGTGCTGGGAAGCTGACATCACTGTGCCGATGACTCCACTCACACCCACAAGCAGTGATGGCAGTGGCTGCAGTCAGCAGGCTGGCAATTGTCAAGTGCTATTGTGTTGCTCTATGAATTAGGACAGTTGCTCCAACTGGTGCTTGCACAAATGCGATGACACATTGCTGCCAGGGTTTCCTCTCCTGTCTTTCAATCGCTTACCACCCCGGTACGATCTATTCGACTGCTTCGATCTGTCCGGCCGTCTATCATCTAACTCACCAGGCATCATTGTTGGCGATGTACACTCAGGTCATCGTGGCGAACCCGGAGCCCTTGGCCTTGGATGTGGTGGTGCGTGGGATTCTTTAGCAATGTTGAACTCTGACCCATGTAGCCTAAATCTTGCTGCCCAATATCAAACAATTGAATTTCTCTTCCATAATATATTTTCAAGTTATCATTTATTCAATTCTTGGTTTTAATTGGGACTAATTCTCACTTCTCATAACTCTGTGAATGGCGACCCTAGTGTTCCCACAATATCCTTCGTTTACGAAACCGACTCCGCTAGAACAAGTTTGATACTTCCCATCCATACCGCACCAATCCACTACAGCCCTCGGCAGCCCACTTTTGTTATCACCAAGCTCAAGCTAACGGATCAGAGGGGACCAGACGCAGTCACCCGAAGCCGCGCATCAAACACATGGTGACAACAGGTAGCAGAGCATTTTACTGATGACAGTGCAAATACGTAATCAATGCAGTATGAAGATAAGGGGCAAGGAAGAGTGGTGAATGGCTCAAGCTTATGCAGATCCCAATCTGGAAGTAGTTACTTCATCACCACTAGCCTTATTGCGTGCGAGAGATGGTCACAATAATGCCGAGCCGTTTTGGGGTCGGAAATAAGGCAGTCATAAACAGCAGTCGCCACTTCTGCACCATCGTGAATGCTCCACGGCGTCGTCTCCCATGTCAAGCGCCGCGTTGGAGCCGTCAGATATAGCCTGCGCAATGCAGAAACGTATAGACAAGTGTAAAACCCAAAACAAGCTACTTCTTGCAGTATTTCACAGGTCAGCCAATTTCTTTTCCATGAGACCTATTTCGCTTGATATGGATAATGTGGACAAAGGCCACATAAAATGGTACTAACTACATTGAAATACCTTTCACAATTTACCCTTCAACGCGCGAGAGGCGTTTGGAACAGCGTAGAGATTTCAAAATAGAAGTGGATGCGTTGGTAACAATTTGTAAATATACCATGGCGCTACGCATAAAAAATGGATAAATAAATAAATGAAAACGTGTCGAACGCTAGTAAAAATCCAGCATTTCTACAAAGCGAGCCACTTGGAGATGAATACTAATATATTTTAGGCCCGATTTTACAAACTGCGATTGCAACTGTGATGGTACGTCTGAGAATAACAGACCATGAGCACTTCATATGTAAATCTGCTAATTTACAGCCACGTTTTGGAAGTCATTGAGTATTTGATGCGGAGAAATAGCGCATCTTTTAAGTGAAAGTCGACAATTTGTGGCCTTGTTTTCCCATAAAATGCCGCATACAAATGATCAACTGGGAAGTAAAGGTGTGCAAATGAGAAAAGAGCGTGCCTGTACATGAACTGGTTGGCCTGTTCTTGATTCTGATAAGGAGGACAAGAGCGAAGAAAACCTGGCCGGGAGACGCTCGTTTCTGCTACTCCGGCATTGGCATGAAGAATTGCCCAAAGCATGACTGCACACCCCAGGCGAAGCGAAGTCTTTAGCCATGAAGACAACTTCCTCGCCTATAGGGCAGGGCAAGGTGAGGAGAAGAGGAAGTGTGGTCGAGTAATAATTATTCATAAAGCACTTCAAAATGAGAAGTAATAACATTGCCCTGCGGAGCAGCAATGTTTTTGTGGCACTGCAGAAGATGAGGCATGACTTGGTCTGGATGAATAAGCCATTTGCATGAGGTACCTGGGCATGGACACCTGTAGGGGTTAAAGGATTGGGGCTATATGCCCCAACTAATTTCATGGTTTCTCTGCTTTTTAAAAATGGCACATTGCTGCAGCGAGTTTGCACCTATAGGACCATCACTATCTAAAGGGACGGAAACAAGTAACATTTCCTAAATTTCGTGCATATACATCATAGCATAGTTGATTTGCTCACTTCAAGGGATGGAGGTAAGTAAAGTCCAACATTGCGAGTGAGAGAGGCACAGACTAACTGACGAGAGTGGGAGGCGTAAGACGTAGACTGCAAGGCTAACTCACCAGTGCTCGCAGACAGATTCGTGTTCCGCCTCCACGGTGTAGTGAAAAGTCTTCGTGCAGCCAGTTAAGGCATACTTTCTGGGGAAGAGAATGCTAGCTGCCGCTTGCTCCATTGCCAGGTTAATGATGTCTTCCAGATGTGAGGGTAAGTGGCTGCTTGAATTGACTATCACACAATTGAGAAAGCGCAACAATTCTGTGCACATGAGGAATGTTATTACAATGAGACTAGCTACCAACCGCAATGGTGTCACATAGGATCTGTGAATCCGCTTCCGATTAAGAACAAATGGAATTTTGAGCAGAATGGTTTTGGGGAAGGCTTTCCAGCAGTACCTCAATGGATACTAATAGGTTCTCCTGAACCCATTAGTTGGGAGGTTCAGCTACAAAGAAAGCTTGATAACTTTGAAAACGCACTAACATTCATTTAGAAAATGGTGCATCCATGTAGATGGAATGTCAGTCCATCTGTTATGTTCTGAGATCCAAATGGATGTGAAATCAAGTTGACCGCGATGGTTGCAGGGTGATAGAATCGGTAAGTGGGCAAGTAGAAGTTTATAAAAATCTGGTCAGGTGTTAAGAAACGGGTTGATTGATGAACACAATCAGTGGGCTAGCAAAACAAACCTATGATGTCCCCACCAATATTGCAACTTTATGGTTGTTGCACCAATTCTTGTTTATCTAGATGGCGCCTAATCAGCAAGTGTTTCAATGCAAACCGAGTCAAGAAAAGGATAATTTATCAATGACTTTGCTTAATGGTAACTTTTGCGCCGATTGTGGTGCAATTACTTTTGGAAAACAGCTACAACAAGTGGCGTGCGAAATCATGGTGAAGTCCGAATTAGGGACCTTTGTGGGGTGGGACCAAGGATGGTTTCCTACGCTTGAAGTAACACAACCCGTCTAAAGAGAAGACAATTTATCTGGCAGCAAAATAAAGGCACAATTTTGCTACACTTTGTTGTGAAAATCAATCCGGGTTTTTAACATTAAAAGTCCAACTTCCAGATCCAGCAGAAGAAATACAAACACCACCCACCTTACGACGAGATTGCACCAAATATGCCTCATGGTAATGTTATGTGACAGGGTAAATGAATTGAAAAACCTAATTATTTAAAATTCTGTGAACGAATCCTTCTTGAGGATAATGCCTTACCGAGAGTCCCGCAGCAAGTGGGGCATGAGGAGAGTTTGGTTCAACAACTGACACGGACGATGTGACCACTTTGACACTGCAAGATCGGCGACAGTACAAAGCCGGTGTGGATAGGACACGCAAAAAGGATAATAAGGTCCATGCTGTTGGTAGGAGCCGGATCGGTTGTGATAGGAGAAACTGAGCCAGAGGCGGGGTAACTGACTTCATCCACTGCTCCAACACCATCCCCTACTCCACCGCCGCTGCCAACACTTCAGTTGGAATCAACATCTGTTCCAGCGGAGTCGAAGTCAAGGAGGTCCACAGACGCTGCTGGACTCTGTGGGTTGGTGGATGGCACCCCACCAAAGTGTCATTCTACGACGGTAGAGGAAATATTTCTATGCGATATGGGGCGAGCGCATGGCTCCTCCACCACCGACGTCGGGTGATTAGAACACGTACAAGTAAACAAAGAACTCGTGGTGGCTGAAATGGTACAATTCACTCGTTGAATGTTATAGCCTAGGACCCACGTAAGACATCTGGTGTACTGATTAATGAATCGTGAAAATACTAGGCATGATATTAACGATGGATTAGTGCATGCGTTAACACATAGACACGAATCACAAGATTATGGTTTGGCTAATTAGAAAGGGCAAAATGGATCAACGTATTCAAGGCGCCCTCATAAAGAAGAAGGAAAAGACGACTGCATGGAATGGTTTGATTTAAAACATGCAAGCGGCATTATATTTGTGCATGGGCTCTAATGAAAAGGTTGCATTGAATGTTGCATCTTAAGGAATTTAAAAACGGCAAAGCAAAATGGCGAGCGAGGTGATTAAGATTCAAGTAGAAATGAGCAAGGGTGTGAGAATTGGAAAGCAATGTGACATAGAAATTGATACGGATGGTACGAAGCTGTAAAATAGCCGGCTGAAAGACGACCACGTGAACGGCTGGTTAAGCTACTCGACGGGCCGAAGGGAAGTCGAAAGCTGCACGACAATGCAATAGATGTACTTTCATAATTTCAAGCGAACCTAAACCACTTTTTCCTAGCGGTACAACATCACACGTCTTACTCGAGCACACAGTTTAGGAAAAACATGTCCACCAAAGCAATGCTTGCAAAGAAACACGCTGAGCAAAACTAGAATATGCACCCATGATAATGAACAGTTGACAAATTTTTAAAAAGAGTTCGTCGGAGAGTTCAGTGCGTGAGAGCAAGCCTGGCAGCCAACATGCAAGCTCGTCCTTAGCAAAATGTGTTGCAATTGCTTGCATTACGCACTAAGTTAAATGATAAACGCAAAGCATAGCCTCTATTTTCACTCATGCGGCTACATTGTGAATGAAACTTAAAAAAAGTTAAAAAATTGCGCTAGCTCCCTTTTTAACAAAAGACGTTTCATGCCAGTTAACGTGGGTTGCCGATCGGGTCAATGGAGCGCGCCGAGTGCTTAAATGTGTCCCCCTTTTAGCTGTTGTATCTTACTTTCACAAATTTTGACCACATTGATGTTCTTTATCTTTGATCTTGTGGCTAATGCATTTTTAACAACGATTGAAGAATTTGACATTAACAGGTAGCATCCCATCACACGATCGTCTTAACCTTTGCATAAACGCCCAGTGATAAATTGTTCTTCTCCTACTTTTAGGAAGAGTGTATGCTCGTGTTTTATAGTGCACCTATAATAACGACTGGAAAAGGGTTATACACCTAACAAGTTTCCCCAATGACTAGATATAGAGATCGTCTCAAAGGGCAAAGGATGGACAATAAAAATGCGCTAAGTAAAAGTCCGACTGAAATACAAACCGCGAACCTTTGATCAAGCAACGCGCTTGCCCTCATTCCCGAAAGTGCGTTAAGAGGAGAGACTTGATAGGTGGGACCTGGGGTGGGCTGGTGTGGTGAAAGGAAATGGGAAACGTGAGCGCTGACACGGAACAGGACAGGAAGCAGTAAGATAAGAGATGGTCATCAGTGCAGCTCAGTGCGGTCAGATCTACGTTCAGCCTTATCTGTGGATGCAGTGGATAAAAGTTAAAGCATATGATGGACAGTAGACGTAAACATTCAACTACGAGTTGAACTCACCAAAGTGGTATTGATGAGGGCTAACTCGAGAAGCGAAGAAGATAGGAGAAACGCAGATTTCACTCCGAAGGATGTCAGGGCATGAAAATAACAAGGGAGATGGGGGAAGAACTATTTCTGGTTTCACTAAAAGGCAATGGAGAAAGGTAGGTACATGAATGTGCATCTGAAAATCTCTTAACGCTAGCAAGTTCGATAAACAAAATACGACAGGGCGTGGTCCTGTTTT
>MIEF01007171.1:0-34157 GCA_001870725.1 Taenia solium | reverse complement strand
CTCATTTTTAGTCTTATTTCTGGCAGAAAATAGCTTGTAAATGTTTGCATGTATAAACAGCAAAATATGTTACTCCTAAATCATTTTTGGATTTTAAAATATTTTTTTCGTCTGGACGAACATACTCTTTATTGCGATTGGTAGTAATCCATTGTTTTCGCAGTTACTCGCCTTTTCACTACTTCATTCCACAGAAGCAAAAGGCAATTTGTCATTGTAAGTCAGACTTGCAGTTGACATGATTGTCACCAGCGGCGCATCATCATCATCGGTGCAAATTACATTGCCAAGACCGTTGTAATATTAAAATGAATAATGATTTTAGTGAAAATATAATGACAGTTGAGTGCCTCGGACACTCCGCCTTGGTAAGTGTGAAGTCAGGTTCGGAGCCTCTTTTAGTCCATCAGTAATCCCACGGGATAAATCACGTTTGTATACCAACTAATACTTTTTTAAATGAAATAATGCCTTTAGTAGATCGACTGTCCTTTCATTAGAAAGACATAAGTTGTTAATTACTTGCATTTGACCGATGACGGAAAGCGGCAAGTGAAGCTTTAACTTGGCAAGCATTGTTGGATTTAACTCTCTACTTTGCCATTCTGTCCGGACTGTCGAAATAATGATGAACGAATCGCATAATTGTGGGTCCATCTGTAGCATTTAATGAAACAGTTTTCAGTCGTTTTTTGGGAACTCGCTTTAACTTTTCCTAGGAAATTAGGAAGTCATGTTCAGTTAGAACTAAGAACATCCAGACTGAAATAATTGAAAAATTGTTTCAGGAGGATTTAATTAAAAATTTTCATGCATATTCAATAAGAGATGTTTATTCTTCGAAATTTGGAACTGAGGAAATAAAACAAATCTAATATTAATATGAATTATCCTCCCATCTTAAATTGGTTTCTTTTCAGATATCAATTTCAAAGAAACACTTCTGATGCAACTTCTGCATTCTTCTGAGTCTGATAATAACGATTTCGTGCGAAATGTACACCAGTTTCCTCATCTTTGTTTTGTTAATTCAGGCAGGCTCTTAATTTTAGTATTTGGCAAGAAATGTCACACTTTGTTGATTATAATTCAGTTCTTACTGATAGAGTGCCTTCCATTCATTTCGTTTGCCGAATAATTTGCTGATTGAAAACTGATTACCAATAGAAGTAGAGGGATCTTCCCTTTCCTCCTCTTCCCTCCTTTTACCCTTGCTACTAGAAAACTGTGTGTCCCGAGGCATCTTTACTATGGATACAGGCGGATGGCACGATAGGGGAGTATTTATGACGGAGGGACCTCTGACTCCTGAGAGGAACCACGTGCGCCCACGACCAGACTGAAATTGTCCTCCCACCTCTCGCTTACAAAGCGCATTCAAAGAACGAAAGTACTACATGATTCTTCTTCAAAGTACCTAGTGTTATGGGCCTTTTTAAATTCTATTTGTTGAAAGTTAGGATTGAGAATCGCATGTTTTGGCTAAAATGACCCCAATCTAGAGACATTTTCTGACCAAATGATTGACTTCTCATACCTATTCCTTTCACTTAAGGTTAAATTTAAAACTGTTTAAGGTGACATGGCATTCAGATGAAGGGTGTGGTACAGATAGCTGCTTGGAGCTCGTGCTCCAAGACACTCACAGGCAAGGCACGCACCTACGCACTAACGCGCTGGTGCGCGGGTGCGTGCGCACGCATTGGGAGCTGTGCTCAGGCGCTTACGCGTGTCTGTCCCACTGGCACAGCCTCGCAGTGGCCGAAAGGGCATAGCCAATGCCAACACATCTGTGGGACAGAGCTAGTCCACTCATCCTCCTCCCCCTCCTCTCATCCCTGCTCAAATCGACATGGAGGCAGTTGACATAGGGACTCGACACCAGGGAGTCCTCGAGCGGTGAGTTGGGGCCTTAAGGAGGCTTCTAATTGGGAAGTTTCATCAGTAAGCACGCAAACCAACTACAATTTCTTTGAATTTTAGTCATAGGTTAACAGTGACTCCATGATGAGTGAAAAAAGGTAATTCATCTTTGTATTTCTTAAACCAAAGCTATTTGATATGGACGAATAATGGAACTTAGAGCTTTCACTTATCCTAAGATTCTATTATGTGCCCATTGAAATACATTAAACTTGGTTAGAACTGCTATTTGATAATCCAAGATTTGACCTCACTGCTTTGATAGCGACCTTTTATGCATTACTGAGCACGAAATTGCTGCGTGATGGTGGAACTGTTTTAAAAAAGTGCTTCCAATGCTTCTACATGTGGGTGATCCATTCGTGCGCAATGGAATGGAACCACACCATATGTATAATGGTTGTTCACAATTAGATGACAGGGAATCATACGAAGCCTGTCACCTGCACTTCATTTTTCCCACCTCATATGTCACTTGTAGCATTAGCACTGTGGTGGTAGAAGTGTGTAGGTGCATTAGACGGGTAGACGACGGAAATGTGATTATTATTGTTATAAGATATCACTAAAGTGAATCAATCCAATTATGTCAGTTGCTGATTTCAGTTAGAGTTTAATGGCAGCATGTATTTATTCATAAGCAGCCCCCATAGCGGTGTTTACTGATTTTTTTTGCATTCAAGACTAAAATACTGTCCGTCTACTGGAGTGGCAGACCCCAATACGTTTAATGTGAATTCAATTAAGGCATTTTCTTTGTCTTAGAGACTCATTCCATAAAATACACAAAATTAAGCTTAGCTGCTGCTAATGCCTTAAATTAATGCAAAAGAAAAGGGCTTTAACTTTGATAAATCCAAGTTTTGAATAGGGTTTTCAATTAGGAGACCTTTGTAGTTTTTTATCATTCTTTACCATACCATTCTCGATCGACGTCAAACCACAGAGTTGGGAAAAATATACACATTAATTAAACCTCGAGTTAAAGTTTTCGAAACTAGAAGTACAAGATCATTCTTCTGTTTGTAACGAGGTTCGATTGTTAACTTTAGTGGTATTAAAAATGGGCTTTTGAAGTTCGTAAAAAAATGGGATTTTTACTTATAATATGTACAGATGTTTGTCAAAATCATCAATTATTAATGCATATGCTTAATCTCTTCAGAGATCTGCCTCATTTAACGACTAGCCTAATATTAGACCCGTAATTCGCTTGCATAAGCAGAACCGCATAAATAAATTGTAGGAAAGATAGTTTAGCATTTGTGGCTGCATTTCACTCCAGAAGCAATCTTAATTTCTGCCAGATGGGAGAAACTATGAGCTGTACGAAAACGCGACAATTCAAGTATGTCATACTTAAAATGTTTAGTGAAGGAAGTAGGAGGAATGCCTTTCACCGTCTACGCAACCCACGTTGTGGGCGGTGGTGGTACACTCGCGCCTGGCAGAAGCAGAAGCAACATGCGCCAGAGCGCGCACGCGCACAAAAATCGATAGCCCTCGGTGTCGGCGCAGGCCAACGCGCCAACACGGACACGTAGCAGTTTGGGCAGGTGAGTTTGTCCCTCTCTCTCTCGCTCTCTCTCTCTCTCTCTTTCCCTTTCTCTCTCGGAGGCACGGATGAGGAAGTGGTGGGGAGAGTGGGAGAAGGCAAAGGGGAGAGGAGTTAGACATATATTTTATCATCTACCACTGTGTGCGTTTGAGTGTACGCACATTGCGTGAGAGTAAACGAGTGTAAGCTTTGGGCATGTTCATGGTAAAAATGCGAGCGGACTAGTTAGAGAGCCAAGCTAGCTCGCTAGTTAGCAAAGTAAAGCCATCTAGTCAACCGCAGCTCTACATTGCACGCGCCAGATGCGTATATTAATCGTGTCAAATCCCTCGTAGCGTTAGTCACTCTGGGAAATAGAAGGGAAATTCAACCATTTTGGGAGACCGGAAGCAGTTTTTTACTAAACTGCGCATGCTCAGTGCATAAAAAAGTGGAGTATCCCTCATTCCTGCTTTATACCTATGTGACGAGTCCTTTTATTTAATGAAA
Organism: Taenia solium; assembly: GCA_001870725.1. NCBI lineage: Eukaryota > Metazoa > Platyhelminthes > Cestoda > Cyclophyllidea > Taeniidae > Taenia > Taenia solium. Next base: position 30,187 of record MIEF01007171.1, on the reverse strand, counting down.
AAAAATCACTCAAATCTATTCTTTAAACCAGACAGATTGGGCAATTGCCAATTCCACCGAAGAAAATCACTTGGATGAAGGGCGGTTTCCTCTAGTGATGCCGTTCAGTAATTTGCCCAACTATCAGTTATAATTTAATCTAGTAAATAAACTACCTTGAGTTTTATTAAACTTAACAGCGCCTGCTCTTGCATCAAATATTCCTTTTATCAAATTTTTCTTGAGCAATTTAAAGAACCCTGATTATAAATTCCTGAACTGATGAGTTAGATTTCAAATAGTTACCGACAAAGGGAGTTGTAAAATCGTACGTGCCTTCTGGTAAGTGATGTGTGCGCCCAAACTGCCAACGATTTCAAGCACGTGAAATGGCGTTCAACCTCGGAGCCTTTGTTAGCAATTGAATTAAGGCACGCGGTGAATGCCAAATGCGTTGCTGCATACATCCTCCCTTTCTTTTCATTGTTGTTTTTTTCCTTTTGTTCCACTCTTGGTCAAATCCTTTAACTCTATTATGCTCATCTGCTGGCAACGAATTCTTCTACACGGACCTTTGCAATCTGACGGCACGCAGGCCTACTCATGCCATCTGTGATGCGTCGATAACAACTGCCTCTAGACTTCTGGCGAGGAGGAGTTAACTCCGCTTCTCAGACACAACAAAAGTCCACCTCATTTGTCCGGGTCGTATTCTAAGGTATCGGAGAAGGTAAGCGCTTATTCTGCATTGATGAGTGTGTGAAGTTGAGCAGTTGAGGGATTACTGAAGCTTATTCACAGTCTTAGAAGACCTCGAATTCAAATCTTTTTCTAGTGACCAGTACTGGAACTCGATCGAGTTGCTTCTATACGAGAGCGAATTATCTTTAATACTGACACCAAAACCGTAAATTGAGAGCACGTTGGAACAGTGCTATTTTGACAGGAAAAAGGATCAAAGATAAAAGAGCACTGTGAAACGCCCCTTCAAATTGAATATCTTATGAAATGGCTTTACACTTGAGCAATTGGGATGCAAAATGTGCTCGCTGCAGAAAATGGTCTGGCTTGCGACGGTGCTAAAAGCGAATCCCTGTATTGCATTACGTGTGTGAATCCACTGAAACCTGTTAAATTTCACAAACTCTGTTAAATCTGGAAATATTCTCTGTAGCGAAATATCACTGCATAATTTCTACTTCTAACCCCCATTTGCCGTTGTTGACGGCCTCACAGAAGAATGGTCACTGGGAGCATTAAAAAAACACCATTCAAACGGAGCCGAAGACTGCATAGTGGATTGATACATTTTTCACTATTATCATGATATATTTCCTCTTACACCAATTGTAGCCTCATGTTTATAACAAAGAAATTTTATGTTCCCACCCGACAATGCCCTCTCGTATTCACTTATAAAGATTGTACACTCACTTGAGGTGTAGGAACGACGTCAATTTATTCTATAACACTCAAACCAACCGTGAAGGTGTCTAAGGTCATGGCATTAAATGGAGAGAATGTTTGGAGGAATTAAACTACTTGCAGCCTAGGTAATTTTGCCTGGATGCAATAAAAATATTTAACTATTTCACTATTCAAATCACTTTTTGAGTATTTTCCTCGACATTCTGTAGTCACGTTTCCGAACTAACAGAGTTCATTGAAATTGTGTATCAGATGGATTGATAAGTTTACACTCCACTGAGATCCTTAACGTCTGTGGACGCCTTAGTTAAGTCCTTTTGAACCTGACTGAGAGCACTTGCTTGAAGGCGGCACCTACTCAGATTAATGGGATAAAATGGAATTGGTGAGATGGCTCAACCCAGTCCTCAATATTGGTTTCTCGGTCAACCGTCAACCACCTTGAAACAGAGCCCGCTCTTGTCACGACAGCTCAATATTCATCGAACGTTGAAACATCTAAGGAACTTTTTTTTCAGGCGACTCTATTTAGCTGCCAAAATTTGCAAAATTTTAGTGGCGACCAGTGCAATGATGCTTCTTAGCTGGTATTGCGATGCTTTGAAATTCTATTCATTGCTGCATTACTGATAATAAGGCCTATTTAGTGGAGCACACACCTCTCCTAGCTTCGAGCAGAATTGCAGCCACATTGTGGAGGATTTTGTTTCCAAAAGCCATAAAAGATAGGCGCATTTTTCCTTCATGCTTTAGCCTTGCTTGCTGTTTGCCCCAAAACGTGTACAGAATCTATCCCACCTGCAGATTGTAAGATATATTAACATTTTTAAAAAGTACTGGGTATTTCTACTTTAAACTGCACAGATTTTCCATACAATAACGATGAGATGCATGACGAGTTCAATTTGTAGAATTCGCAGCTGAAACTTTAGAGAATCCGAATGTTGTAGGGTGATTCCCATGGTGGCACTGCCTCGAAGAAACAGGTATAGTCAGTAGCTCATTAAGTTACAAGTGTTTAGGATTAAAAGCGAATTGGCAGAATGACCACTCAAAGTCCAGGAAATAAGATGTATGCATACGAATACGCATGGAATGTTAAGGATTATTCATCTTCGGTATTTTTTGTCTGGCTTCCTGGATTTTGAATTCTGCTAAACGACTTTATTTTGTACTCATCGTCTTTTTTTTTGTTTCTATACATCAACCAAAAAGATAATTGAACCGTATCAGTAGTTTGGGATGCGATTTGTTTGGTACGAGACACCTTCAAACATCAACAACGTGTCTCGTTGACTGCCTATTTGTCTTGTGAGAAGTGGTAGGCAAAATGAATGCATATGCCACAGACCACGCATCAATGAACAGCAGAATTCAGTACCGTTGCTATTCTAACAAGGATGAATTCTCGCAAGGAAGCAATTCCAATTGCCGGATGGGTTTAGCCCCAATGGTAGTAATCAGCCAAGCGTCAGAATGAGAAGTGTGCTCCAACAGATTTCATCTTGATTTTTAAACACCTCAACGATTGAATTTGCCAAGACGATATTTCTTATCACATACGCTCCAGCGCTAATCCTACCAGTTCCCCGTGAAAGGACCCTCAGACCAGTGACAGGAGCTCCCTGTAGCCTCCTGAGACTTCCTTTAAGGTAAAAGGAGGCATGGTACCACGGCAGAATGCATATATTCTGTAAACAGACGGACTGGGGGCTGCTGGCATAGCCCGAAGGCCAGTCGACCGGCCAGTACAACATGGACACCCAAGCGACCGAAACCGGCAGTTCGAACAAACGAAGTGTTACAGTCCCTATCTTCTCCATGCTAAACGCAAGGCCACGTCAACACTTCTGTGCGCTTAACTTCTTCCAAGTTAACTAAGACACTAAGCGTAAGGCTAAACTGCAACAGTGGCGGTCTGTACCTACAGTAAAACACCCACTTTTTTCCAGAAGGAGGTGCTGATTAAATTTTCAAAGATGCTATCAAGAGAGACGCCTTTTAACATCTCTTCCTAGTGTTAATACTTAAACAAAACAAGCCCATTGAACTGCTTTCCTCCTTTGATTAATCAGTTCGCAAATTGTATCTGTAATACTTTGTTTGTTCGAACTGCTGGTTTCGGTCACTTGGGTGGCCATCTTGTACTAGCTGGTTGGACCGCCTTTGGGCCGTGCCAACAGCCCCCAAGCCCTCTGTTTCCAGAATATGTATTCTGCCCCAATACTATGCCTTCTTTTACCTTAAAGGGAGCCTCGGGACGCTACACTATCCCTTAAGCATTTGGCTCCATTTTGGTAATTTTAACGGAATTATGCGATACAACAAGGATTCTTGGAATTTTTTGGCAAAAGCTTAATATCTACCACCTTAGAGATTGTAAGCGCGACAAATTAAGTGGATTTTAAAGTTCTCAAGTAGTGCCTACTTTTATAAAGGCAGCCTTCGGATGGTCAGCGGGTTAAAATTATCAACCTTGTGAGTGAGAAGACACCACTGGTCTCTAGGGAAGAGACGACTACGGGCTCAAACTAAACCCTATTTATTTGCAAAGTCGCACCTTGTACGATGGTGTAAAACTGGTGGGAGGGAAAGCTGACGATGTATTGCAATAATGCCTCCGCGTAAAATTTCTTCTTTACCCTACACAACCAGGCAAGGGCCTAAGCTGTCAAATGTTTACTGGATTCGTTCAGTATTAACCAGCTTGTGCCTTGTTTTCCAAAATCCATTGTGAAACTAAGCCAAAGTACCATTTCCTGGTGAGTAGAACCAAATTTGTTGAAATAATTTAGCAAAGCATCCAATCAGTAAGGGCGCTACTTATAATTTCAATAGAAAATTAGAACATCAACCCAAACTAAGAAGTGTTCAACCAATGGCAAATAGGCAATGAAAATTCCCTCACGTTCTAAATTTTAACTCACCCATTCCAGTTTTCGCTTGTGTGAATAATTTATTTTGTCTAATTTTAACACCTTTTTGGTGATTGGATAAAAATCACCCAAATCGAAGTACAACTAATTTTAAAATTGTAAACTGATGACCTCTAATCGACCAATTAGAAGCTAAGTTCATCCTGGTTTCGTCTGGAGTGATTTGTGGGGATGCCGGATTACGTCCTCTCTGATTTTTTTCGCCTGGAAAAAATTGGCGAGGGTTTGACAAAGGTAGCTATTTCATTGTCCTAGGTACATATGGAATTGTGTACAAATGTCGCAATCGAAAGTCGGGCCAACTTAAAGCCATGAAACGAATTAAGCTTGAGAACTTTGATGAGGGGGTCCCCTCGACGGCTATCAGGGAAATTGCACTTCTCAAAGAGCTGGAGCACCCAAATATTGTGACGTAAATACCACAAATCTTTAATCTTTTCTAGTTTAGAGCAGGTTATCCTTGACCGCGGTCGACTGTATTTAATTTTCGAATATTTAACTGTGGATCTAAGACGTTATTTAGACCACAATTGTAAGGCCACTGGACTGCCTCCGGACACTGTTAAAGTGGGGTCTTGTATTGAGTTACCTCTCATCTAGTTGTTCATGTACCAAATGCTGCAAGCTCTTCTCTACTGCCACGCACGGCGCATCATCCACCGTGATTTGAAACCTCAGAACATTCTGGTCGATGTTGATAGAAAGATTGTCAAGCTGGCCGACTTTGGCCTGGCTAGGTCATTTGGTTATCCACTTCGCAAGTTGACTCATGAGGTAACTTCGTCATCTAGAACCAGTTGACAATTTACCGGACCAATCACTCAATTTTATAGGTCGTCACTCTGTGGTATCGCTCTCCTGAGATTCTGTTGGGCGAAACTCTCTACTGCTGTGGAGTCGATATGTGGTCTATGGGTTGTATGCTGGCAGAAATAGCAACAGGCGATCCGTTGTTTCGCGGTGACTCTGAGATCGATCAACTCTTCCACATATTTCGAATAATGGGGCTACCAACGGAGGAGAATTGGCCGGGTGTCACAAAGTTGCGTGATTATAATCCCAAGTCTTTTCCATCTTGGCACGCCAATAGACTTTACTCTCAGGAGAAGATTGTGCATGCACTGGACGCGAAGGGTCTTGATCTGCTAACTGTGAGTGACCGTCGTGTCCCACCCACTTTTCTCTATTCCTCGCCATCACTGCTGATCGCATAAGCCCACCATATTTCTTAGAAGTCGTTGCAACTCACTTCCAACGCATTCAGTCGGCAGCATTGTTATTATTGTGCCTAAGAAGTGCTCACTAGTAAGTAGTCACCGCCTCATTTGAACGTAGGCGCTTCTTCTCTATGATCCGTCATCTCGCATAAATGCGCAGCAGGCTCTATTGCATCCCTACTTTGGCGACCTTGATGAAGAGTTGGTACCTGCAGTTGGTGAGGAGTTTGTTGGCCTACCCGCTGATAGGATCCCTCCTGCTTTCGCGGAAGTATTCAATGCCATGGTTGCCATTACCGACGGCGAATTTGACGTTGAAGAGGTGGATGAAGAGTCGAAGAAAGAAGGGATGACTCCGGACAAGAGGGTAGTTCTAATTTTTCACTTTTTTATTGTAAAATTTGTTGGCTGAAACGTATTGTTTGCTTTTTGGCTTTTTAAGCCGAAGATGGTACCCTCTACGGTGTTGGTAGGTGCATCGACGTATCAAGTCTCAGCGGCTCGTGCGATGTTTGCAAGGGAGACTTCAAAAACGGGGAAGCAGAGAGAAGTTTCAGAGGTCAAAAAGCGAGTCACGCAGCCTCTGGCTGAAAACCATCATGTCAACATGTCTATTGACTAAACTTTCACCAAGCTCCCACCACCCTCCTGCTGTCCTTTCTTGTGCAAACTAGTTGTTAACTTTTGATACCATAATTGTTATTACTGTTTTTCGCCAACTTCAAAGTATTCCCTTTTTATCACTACGTGTTAGATTTACTGGGTAGGCAGCTTTCTAATATTGATCAACGGTAGGATCAGTTAGGTCAAGGCGATATAGGTGCGTGATACAACTGCTTCTGACAAGGTGAGTGGGCTAGTAACAGAGGGTTAGAGAATGCTCCTCATGAGAGTGTGCTCGTTCTTCCTTCTATGACGCTCGGCGCTTTGCAGTTTGCCCAAGATGAAGCAGATCTGCTTCACCACTACGTTGACATTTCCCTCCACATCTGCTATGCGTTCGGTCAGCTCCTCACAGTCCTCAAGTTCGGCGAACTAGGAAAGGGAAGCGGTTCAATGGATAGACCAGATAACTTTGTAGTATAGTTGGGACAGTGGTAATTTTACCAGGTTCTTGTTGGGTCTTTGCATCGTCATTTCCGAGTCCTTCATTTGGTTATCCTCGTCATCCGAGTCAGCAGGTTGGAATGCAATCTGAGGAAGAAAGTTAGTCGTGGGGCACTTATGAACCAGCTTACGCCCAGGGACATTTCTTCCCGCATTCGACGGCATTCAACGAAGTCCAACATTTTGTCCCCATCCTTGTCGTACTTGTGGAAGAGGAAGTTTGCTTCCATCTCTGAGTAGCCGGCGCTGAAAATGAAACGCGCCTTAAACAAGTGTTAATATCACATATAGACGATAAAGTCCAAATGAATGAAGTGTTCGCTGCGTCAAACTATAATGTTGTCAATCCGCCGTTTATTTTGGGTTACATGTGATCATCGTGACAACTCGAATAGTTCACTGATTGTCGTTGCATACTACAGTGTTCCTACTTCAGGTCTTTAGCCCAGTTGACTCATCATCAAGGCTTAATTTCTCAAACACTATGGAATCCCTTTCTCATAGCACCGACTGATGCTCTGTGTTTTCAGTAAAAGCAGAACGCTGCACACTTGCATGATGTCTCGAGGTATTCGTGGCAAGCTGTGTTTTTGAATTTGCAGAAACCTCTCTATGTAAACTGAAAATCAAAAATAATTATGGCGAAGTATGGAGGAAGAAGCCTAGCCTCAAAGTAAGAAGTGTCCAGCCTCCACTCACGCCTTCATTGCACGCCTCCAATCATTGAAGGAGAGCTCCATTCGACCGTCAACTCCTGCGGATTCGAGAACTTTACCTAGGGGTATTTTTCGTCGTTTTGAAAACCTTGCGAAGAATTTCTTTGTATTCTGTGGAAAAAGTTGGATGAATACATGTTTGGCTGTGATGATGAAATAATGGATGTGAGATAAGTGAGAAAATGGAATAATTCAAGATGGAGCAAGAGGATAGATGAATTGATAGGTCAACTGACGGATTAATAAATGAATCATCGTTAAAAGGAAGAAATAATTCGTAAGGTAAGGCTTAGCAGGATTCAATGACACTTACGTAGCGAATATAAGCAACAAACTTAAAGTCATTCTTGCGTTTTGCCATGTTCTCCTTGACCTTTGCATAGGCCTCTCCGATTATGGCCAAGAACATGTTGAGAAGGACGAAGAAGACAAAGAAAATATAGACTAAGAAGTAGAGAGGCCCAAGGAATATGTGCGCCGCTTTGATAGCATCCATATCAAAGTCTCCAAGAATGATGCGGTACAGCGCAAAGCTAAAATTTTCCAAAACATGCAGCAATTGCTATCGACCTACGCTGTGAAATCGAAGGACTTGAATTCCGAGCTGGTGGAGCCAAACATGAGGGTTCCAGCTTGCACAAAGGCGGTAAAAACAATTCCAAACATAACAGTAAAGCCAATCATATCGTACAGGGCGTAGTTGATTGTTGCTGTCAGCTGTCCCATCGTTTCACTGAAGCTGACGAACTTAAATACCTAAATTGTCAATATAAAAACGTGTTTAGTGAAAAAAATACCACAAGAGCGTCTGCAGTTACGCATACTTTCTGATGTGGGTAGGATGATATCAAAGTCGTTGCAAAGAAGTATCCATCTTTTCAAGCCCATTCGTGTCTTTATTCCGTCGCGTTCTACTCATGTGACCTTGACACCGAGAAGATTCAAGTTTTGACGAACCAATTTAAACGGCGGGTTTACAAAAATTCGGTACGAGGACAAGAACGCTGATGAGCCAATGTATACATTGGCGGCACGCTTCCGTATCATTGAATCCGTTCTACTTGTCGTGATGTACTATTAGTGATTGTGCTGTCTAAAGCAAGCATTACACCTAGGGCGCACTTACAATCAAGGATTATTGGTTGTCAAAAATCATTCTATTCCATTCCCTAAAAATTGACTCTTTGGTAAATAAAGAACAATGCAACAACTAAACATCGATGTGAGAGCAGCCACAGTTACAATATTTATTTGCTGAAGATCCGGTACTACAAATGGGGCTGTAACTTTAGAGTAAGAGTGAAAATTTTAGTGTTATTATCAATGTAAGGCATTCATTTTTCAACCACAGAAGTCAGTTTACTGACCTGAATCAGTGAGAAGAAGACAAGTAATGCAAGCAGACGTTTGTACACCAACGCCATGTGAGCAATGTGCACGAAATCGGGGTAGACGCCAAGGGGAGAAAGCTCTTGTTTCAGCATAGTCACGACAAAATAGCGGTTGTAGATATTGAGTCCGACGCAAGCGATGCTCAGCAAAATGACCAGGAAATCGACGAGATGCCAAAAGTGACGGAAGTAGGACAGACCCATTTTAAAGATCTGCGAGGAGGTAACCCAAACATTAATGACATTGGTTAGCCAATTGGCGTTTGTCTAATAAGCTTAAATTCACTAATATGTAGAAAATGCTGGGTCATTTTACAAGAAATTGATGAAGCTCCAAGAAGGATAAAAGAATGTAATTGACAATTTGATTGATATTGAACTAACGGGACTGTCGTACGAAGACGAAACAACTTCCGAGCAATTGACGCCTGCTGGCACCCCGATGCTCTAGTACAACTTGAGCGACAAATGCGTGCCCACAACTCTCAAAAGACAACTAAGCTAAGCATTTGAACTACTTATTTCTCTTGCAAAGCATCGTAAAGGCATTCATTTTTGCTGTACAAAAATCCATGCCAGGAATCATTTTTAATGAACTTGAGCTTATAGGGCGAAATATTACGATTCGAGAAGTGTATGCAGCATTCATACATTCATCTCAGCCTTTGAGTAAAACCCAGAAAGGCCCACTATAGACAAAGGCATCCTGACGGCTCAAGCACCTTAGGACGGTTTGTCATTGTTGCCATTGTTTAAAGGAGGGGAATTGTTTTGGTGCCCAAGTTGATCGGTTTCTTATGTTCATTGCTTCCACAGAAAGTCCTGTCTCTTAAAATGCTTCGCCACGAAGATCCACGTCAATCAGACGTCCACGATCAGAATCCGACTGTGGTGGTGACTTGTGAACCACCATGACTAACGGCATCACTGACACGCAGATGTACAGCTACCCTTGGCACGAGTACTCCCTCCAAATGTCTTACTACCGAGTGACTAAGCATCCTATCATCGAATCGTATCGTGATTGAAGTCCTCTGTGCGCAAACACAGACATGCCTATCTTCATGTTGTGCTTCTCATTGTTTGCAAGAGGATTTGTTCATCACCACACCCAGTTCAAAACACGTAGACAAGTTCTTACTACACTTAATGCTTGCCAACCAGTCTACTTGCCTCCCCGCCTGCCATCTTGGTAAGGTGTGCTTGGATTGGACTAGACTGGATCGGTTTACGTTTGAAATATAGTCAAATGCTGGCAATTATTACAAAAGGGAACACCCAAGACTAACTTCTGCTTGCAATAAGGTTGCAACATAATTACCAATTTTAAACTTAAAATAAGCAAATCTCGGTTTTATTTGAACGAAACGTAAACGTGATCTAGGCACTGGTAAAGAATGAGAGGAGGATCATTTGATGTCCTATACTTCCAAGAGAAAGACATCGGATTAATGAAACCGATCCGAATAGTTGAGAATTTTAGGAGCCCAAATATATCTGACAAGTGGATTGGTTCGTGCAATAGTTTTTGCACCAAAATTCCGTCTACCCCTTCCTTGTCACTGACACAGCGTTCACTCACAGTATAAACACTTTCAGCTCATTCCTTCTCATTATCACTACTGCACTCCCTTTAAAGCATGGGACAAAATGTCTACTGATGAAGGTCAGGGAACTGCCTTCTACTGAAGCAATGCATTCTATTAACTTAAGACAGCTTTATGTAGTCAGTCTATCAGCTTTGATTCCTCACGTGTCTCGTAACGAAGACTGAAATTGTCTACCACAACGCGCTTCCTTAAATCACGCAACAACATGCTGTGATATCACGATCTAACTAAAAACATCAAAATTAAAAGTAAGAATTAGCTATTCTTAACACAGGTCATTTACCTTCATGTTACTCGAAAATAAAAGCAATAACTTGAAAAAGTTCCTGGTGTTATAAAGTGCCTGATAAATACATTCGATTGTGTCTTCAACAGCCGTCTGGTTTAACAGGGAGACTTGTGCCTTGATTTTTAAGTTTGTTTCCCTGTCAATTTTATTTGGGATGTAAAGCTTCCGCCAAGAGTGTCACAGATGCGTGACGTATTTTTTACCATTTATGATGATCGACTACTTCTAGTTGTACTACAAGCCAACTGATTGTATTTCAAGATAGTAAAATATTAGTCGAGAATAACTGTGTTTTTTTTGGTTTACGGAAGTTGTAATGCTTCGATAGTTTGTTTAATTGGGTTTTGATCACACGGACAGTTAAATCAAGTCCCTGCAGATTGTACTCCCACCAGGCGGTATGGTCTCTGGCTGTGCTTGTAGTCTCCCAGCCTTTCTGTAAGCTAGTAGTTTGTTTTCCGTCATACTGCTGTGGTTTCCTACAATCGCAGAGAGGACTCGTGGCGCTACATGGCAATGAAATCGGTAAGCTCAGTGCTGCAACTGTCGCTGTCGCACTGGTGGCGCTTCTTCCTCCGTGACTCCGATAGCGAACGCGTTGGTTATGCATTTTAGAGGTGATAAAATGTGCCTAAAATGAATTTCCACGTGCCAAGTTTACCTCCTTGCGCAGCTAGTTAGAATTTAAGTTATGATTAGGACTGCATTACGGTCATAAAAAGAGGCGTTTGGGACAAAGTTTTCGTTCAGTTAATTAGGTCTAATAAGTAAAAGTAATCAACTTGCGGAAATGATCTCCTTGACAATGTAGTAGGCCACGAAGAACAGAGAAATGATCTCGCAAACAAAAACGATACGTTCGGAGAGTGAGTGCCGACGAAGTAGGTAGAGAGGATGAATATCCACCGACCCGATCACACCTCCTGTGTAGGGCGTCTCAAATAGGAGTCTACAATTATGGAAAAATAAGGCAACTTTTTTCCGCTGTCTTTAGAAAAATGGCTTAAGGCAAGCAGGGTAAGCAAAAATTAAGTAATAGTAAAATTCTCCATTTTTTCAGTCGAAATATGATTTCAATTCTAAGGTAGGTAATAGGTTAATTTATTAAAAATCAAAACCTTGAAGCATTTATGTCTCAAAAATAATAAACTTGGACTGAGCAAATGAGGTATCTTAGTGATCGCATGAATTCTTTGTTGCTTGTACATAATTGTGATCACGGTGGCATCATTGTGGGCTCTTGAAAATAGTAATTGTGTCATCTACGGATTCACGTTAATTTGCCGCGGTCGAAGAAATGATTAGTAAGTGATAAAATTCTCAGTAATCTTTAATCGCGAGCCTTAGAGCACCTCAATATCTTGATGATTCGAGACATTTCAGTAGCTAATGTGAAAGGCAGCCAAGACAATAAATGATGCGAAATTCGAAGTGTTTCCGCGGTTAACCCAAAACCTGTCACCAAAATTCTCCTGCTACAGTTGATAGTTTACTTCATTTTTACCTCAGACATGTAGAGCAATCGTTTAAGTCTTCTGAGCAGCCGCTTGAGAGTAACAGAAGATAGTTAACACCTTGCCAACAGCCGTGTATCCAAATTCACTGCCACAAAAGGTCATGGAAGCATCTAGTGAGTACTGTGACTACCGTCATCAGTATTGGTGTGTTTCATCACGTCCACAAAAAGATGTCTTGCTAAGTGTCACAAATAAACACATTTGCACTTCCATCCACACTTCTCCGTTGGTATTCACAGTTCGCACACTCTGTCGAACTCGAGACCAAATCAAATCGGATCCAACTTCGCCTTTGGATATCCACGAGCCTCGCAATGGTCATGGCCGGAACACCCTCCAACTTCCACACCACTCTACTCATTTTTGACCAGAAGGGAAGTAACTTTATGCTCGCAGTGACCACGCATGTTGAGATTAACTTGCCATTTTGATAAGCCAACGCACTTGAAGTAATCACAAAAGAATGCCATTCCTTCCTCCATTCGAATTTACACATAAGGATCGCAGGTACACAATTAAATGTAGGGAAACTTGCGGTAATTTACTGCAAGGAAGGAGCTTGTCAAGGAGGTGCAATTACTAAGCTTCCATTTATAAAATCCCTCTCGAGATAGCAAAATTCATGTAAATATCCAGTTTTTTTTCAAATGTTTCGACGTACACCTGCATTACTTTGCTGATTAACTTGCGTTGGACGACGATTCGGAGGCGTACATTTTCCGTTATTCCAACTTTCCCTCATTTTCTCAATGGAATTTGTACTCAAGTTCATGCATTTATTTGATAATTGCTTTACTGCACTTTAAATTGTGTGGACTCCTCAGACTCCGACTGTGGCCATATCCCTCCGGCCCTTCTATGCATTAACAGCAAAATGTTGTTGCACCAGCATACCTTTCTGAGACTTGTAAGAAGGTTCAAAGAACCCTTGCATGCAGTACCTCTATGACGCTGGAAACGCAATGCAGCCCACCGACACGAGAATGAAGATATAGAGGCCAAAGAAATTATCGCAGAATTTAAACCTCAGAAACCGATGAAATCAAGTGATTTACTTTAAGAGAGGGTCCTTCATTTCCACCATCAAATCCGAGCCGTCAAATTGAAATGAGAGAATGCAAAACTGCCAGTCCACTTGTGGATAATCAGAGTTCCTGTTTACCTTTCATGCAACATCACTCGAGCATAAAATTCCCATAATCTCTAAAAGACATTAAGCGTAATGCTGAGAATACCGATTCTCAACAGTGGATTAGAGTTACCTTTAAAAGTGCGGAGAACTTCATGGTTTGTTTGCCAATTTAATCTAACTCATGCAGTTCTAGATGCCAGATAGCAGAAATAACAGGGGGGAGGGGGGTGATAGGTCGTCCACAGAGAAAAGGAATCTTAGAGTCCTGAGCAGGGATTTCACAGTTCAACCCCTTCTATCATCAGTGTGTGGAACGTCTTCACCATCGGCTAGGTTTCAAATGATCATCAATTCTAAAATCGCTAAAAGGAATACGTAGAGGGCAGCAAAGACGCTCTCTAACCAATGCAAAAGTCGAGGTAGCCTTTCTACCATAAATGGTATGCGTGAACATGCGAAAGGCAACCATTGACTAGTAAATAGTTCGAAAGTACCCCTCAGCCAACTGTATTGTCACCGACACTTGCACAATACACCCTTCTCCACCTTGACTACCATCATTTATGATCAATACCATCAATATTCAGCTCTCTCCTATTTTAAGCAATCTGTCTCCTCTCTTGTAAACCAAAAAGTATTTTTAACTTAGCGTTTGACCCGGAAGTAAATTTGAATGATTTTTTCAATCGAATAATAAAACAGCTTTAATTACTTGCTTATAAAGTCACTCCACAAAAGAATAAGATGACCAAATAAAATTGTGCGGAGTCTATACACCTCTTTCATCCTCATGATTCCTTCTGGTGAATACAAAAGCCTTCTGTGAGCTTCATTTCTACAAAACGCCTTTCTCTAGAAGACAATCAAAGCCCCGCGTCAGACATTTCCACCTTTGTCTAGTCTTATTGTACAAAAGCCCATCTCATTTGCTATGCAAAAATGAAATCATCAAATGCTAATCCCAAGGATGGATGAAATTAATCAACCGGGGCCAACAAAAGGGAAGGACGGAGAATGAGGTGAGGCGGTACCCCACGCTAGCCATAATTACAAATCTTTCGAGTAGTAAATTTCCATTGCTTAAACTCAATCCTCTACTGTGAGGGATATGGGGCCTTCATGAAAGCAATGTCCTTGCCCTTCACTACTTTCAGAGGATGCATTATTTTGCTATCGCACCTTCTCCAAATGCTACGGACATTTTGGGAGGGGCTTTTGTGGCTCAAGAATCGAGTAAAAAAGTAAAATAGAATAATCAAAAGAGGAGGTAATCAGCAGGGAGCACAATAAAGAGAATCGGATTGAGAATTATTAATAACTACCCATGCAACGATCAAAAAAATTGCATTCATTAGGTAACTTTTACAGGTAAAAATGTCATGAACATTATGCGGGCGTAGCGACCACTTGATACAACGTTAAGCGATTAGAGCTGCAAAAAACTGTGGAAAATGGTGACTTAAACATTTTACAAGGCCATAGGGTTACAAAAAATGAGTTGAAAGAAAAATGAATTCCTTAGGTGCAGTCAAATTACTCGGTTAATAACACCAGTTTGTGGACTATCTTACAATTCATAAGCGTCAGGGAAATCAAACAAATTTGAAGCATATAAAAGTCGACGTCAGGCAAAGCCCTCACTGTACAACGCAGAAGAAGTTGAGGTTGGCGTTGTAGAGAGTGAAGTCAATAATGACGGCTCGAGTGGACTCGCTGGTCCATAGATTAGTGTAGAGTTCTATCAGCATGTCCAACGTCGTTTGGTGGGTCTGGCCGAGGTCTAAGTAGTAACCCGATCCCGTATAAGTGGCGATGGTACCAACGACACGATCAGATTTGGACTCCGACGCACTTCGCCAATGCCATCTGGAAAAGAATTTATAACCGCACTCATTCAAGGATCAAGATTTACTGCAAAAGAAACGAAACAAGTTATGAAAAATTGGTTATTGGCAAAATTAGTTCAAGCCAAACCTAGACAAGTATTTCCCATTATAACATCTGACCAACATCTCTAGCGTGAGCCAGCTCGGCCTAGTCCAGTCCAACCCAAACACACTCAACCAAGATGACAGGTGGGTCAGTCCAACAGACGCACAGGCTGCCTTCCGACAGTGTGGACAGTGTGTGGCGACGAATGAATCCTCTTGCAAACAATGAGGAGCACAACATGAAGCTAGGGATGCCTGTGTCCACCCATTAGCCCAAACCACGAAAGACTTCAACCGCTGTACGATTCGATGATAGGATGCTTAGTCACTCGACGGTGGGACATTTGGAGGGAGTACTCGTGCCAAGGATAGCTGTGTCGCTGCCTTTCAGTGATGTTGTTAGTCATGGTGATTCACGAGCCACCACAACAGTCGTAATTCTCGTGAGTACTTTAGCCGGTGCGAAAAACACAAGTCGGATTCTGATCGTGGACATCTGATTGCCGTGGATCTTCGTGGCGAAGCATTGTAAGAGACACAAATCTCCGCAATGTTACAATTCGCCATTTTGAGCGTGGTGGTCACCAAGGCAGCTTTATTCACGAACTCCTATTGCCCACAATGCTATGCGAGCATAGCGGTAACCTAGGTTTGAGAAATTGTCACGATTTTCCAAAAGGTCTGGCTTTACTCTGAGTAATTCCTGCTCTTTTTTGTTTGATAAATACTTTACTCCTGTGTAACCATTTCAGCACAGACAATCATGAAGGACCTCATTATATGGGGAAAAGTAATTATAATTTATCAACCTGAGTAAGATTAAATGATGGTTTGAAGAGAACGAGGATTCCAATTTGATTTAAATCCATGATAAATTGAGGATTTCCATCAAAATTGAATATTTCGCCTCCTGTACGCGTAGTGAATCACTTTAAAGGTTAAAAAATTTTCATTGGGAAAATTATACAAGGGGTTTAATCACATAAGTGCATTAGATTAATCCAAGAAGTCATGAGTGAATGCGTTGCATCAAGTCATGACAGCTGAAGAGGCTTTAAATGCTTCTCTACTTGACAGAAATGACTGGTGAGATGGATAAACTAAGCCTTACCGGGTTGATTAAAAGTGATTTTAGGAAATTGATGATAGAACCTTGGAAATATTACGTCAAGTGCTAATGAGTAATTGATAGGGTTCCTGTAAAACACATCGGTTAGAAACTACACAAAGTGTTCTAATCTGCAGACGTTAAAGTTGCTTATTTCTTGTTTAAGAATCTGACAATCATCTCTCAATGGGCTAAGACACTTCGATTCGACAATATTGACAGGTGATTTTATGATTTCGAAGTAAGAAAAAGCAGCCCTTCCTACTCTGTGGCTGAACATGAATGTTCAATGAATGCTGTGATATGGGGCTCAATGCTGATTTGTCATCTGCAGTATCATGTAAAACAATCAATGTAGTTCTTAGCAGTAGTTGCTTCCACATCTGCATCATTCCAAACCCTTACTACGGATAGTTCAGGAACGCATCTGTAGACCGATTACATCATTTCCCATTCAAAACAGGGAAAATGATACTTCATATTCGATGAGCCAGCCGATTCCCACTTCTAAGGTCGTAGGTGCCCTAATATGGAAAATATCCGTTTTCCTGATGTATTAGACGGTAGTAGCCTTAGTTAGGTACTTTGGACTCACGCAAGTTTACTTAAAACGACACTTTTATTGACGGCGGGCACAATGGGATCGCGATTTTCAAGTTCGCTGCTGAAGGTGGGAAAACAGTGCCGCAGATGGTCAGGAACAGAGTTGGGCAACCGACAGTTGACATTGGAAACTCTGACCTGTCGGATACGTGGACATCCAACTAGGCGACTTCCGGCATTCCCGTTGTAGAGTGAGGTCAGAAAACTCGAGAGGATAAACTGCAAGGCAAAAGGTCAGGAGTGATAACTACGGACCTCAACCTTGAATTTGATAGTAGCATGATTGGTTTCCGATTTTTTTGTTTGTTTTTTTCTTAGCATTTTATGCGAGTCAAATCGTCCTTTTACATTGGCCTACGGCAAATCGTCACTACGAGAGACATACCAGCTTCAAAGGGACTTTTGAGTTGATAACAGTAGTACATTTGTAGAAGGGCGAAATGTATTTATGATATTCTGACCAAACGCATTTGCACTATCATTCCGGCGTTTAACCCACACCTTAAATACTTTGGGCAAGAAATATCTGCCATTATGCCTTAACTATCCACGAAGAGCCTGTTTTTGCAGTTTTGATGCAAATTTTGGTTTTGGTTTTGTAGCAAATACCGACGCGGTCCAGCTACCTTAAACGTCTTTAACAGTGCTTTTCAACTCAATGCAGCACCTTGAACTGGTCATTAAAATAAAGGTATGGTTGCACTTGAGTAAAGTATTTATCAAACAAAAAAGAGCAGGAATTACTCAGAGTAAAGCCAGACCTTTTGGAAAATCGTGACAATTTCTCAAACCTAGGTTACCGCTATGCTCGCATAGCATTGTGGGCAATAGGAGTTCGTGAATAAAGCTGCCTTGGTGACCACCACGCTCAAAATGGCGAATTGTAACATTGCGGAGATTTGTGTCTCTTACAATGCTTCGCCACGAAGATCCACGGCAATCAGATGTCCACGATCAGAATCCGACTTGTGTTTTTCGCACCGGCTAAAGTACTCACGAGAATTACGACTGTTGTGGTGGCTCGTGAATCACCATGACTAACAACATCACTGAAAGGCAGCGACACAGCTATCCTTGGCACGAGTACTCCCTCCAAATGTCCCACCGTCGAGTGACTAAGCATCCTATCATCGAATCGTACAGCGGTTGAAGTCTTTCGTGGTTTGGGCTAATGGGTGGACACAGGCATCCCTAGCTTCATGTTGTGCTCCTCATTGTTTGCAAGAGGATTCATTCGTCGCCACACACTGTCCACACTGTCGGAAGGCAGCCTGTGCGTCTGTTGGACTGACCCACCTGTCATCTTGGTTGAGTGTGTTTGGGTTGGACTGGACTAGGCCGAGCTGGCTCACGCTAGAGATGTTGGTTAGATGTTATAAAAGAAAGTACTTGCCACTCTAAACAGTGGTCATTAACACCGTAGTGCAACGTAAGAACTTTCGGCTTAACTTGGACAGCTGTACTATTTCCAACTATCATGCCGGTGTGCAAATGATTGCAGAATTTAATTATCTATAAGGTGTACACTTTATTTTCAGTAAGCATCAACCCGGAAAGTGGTTTTAAATTTAACCGCAGACTACCCAGTCGTATGAAAATAATTTAATTTATAACTAAAAACATTGACTAGCATCGATCAGGTAAGAATAAATTTTTGTGTACATTAAGTTTGATGATGCGACTATTTCATATTCTAGCGTAGTGAATGTGTTATTTTGGAATGTGATAATTGAATCTGCCGCAAATTATAACTCTCATCAGACTTCCCTGCCAACAAAATTACAGTCTGTAACTAAATGTATTGCATATATACATATAGCAAATAATTTTGATAGATTATCCAAATAGACAGGGCGGAACTTATTAACGCTTATGGATCCACATTACTGAACTCTATTCGATGACCATGATTGGTGCTGCTGTCCGATTAATCAGTAGTATCGTAATGACCTGACTAAAAATAAGCACTGTAACGCGTTGACTGTTGGACTCGCGATTTCGGTAAAGGAGCCACTATGGGTCTTCGTCATTGTACCTTCGCTGGATGGGCTGACGTCCTCTATGCCGGATATTAAGCCTTCTTCCGTCTTCCCGGGAATCGCAGGGTGCTACATTGGTGACGGCGAAAAGCAAACCGCCCCCCAAAGGCCATCAATCCTGAATTCTAGTACTGAGTGATGAACCTTAGCGGGACAGAGAAAGTGACGACTTCTAACAGAAGGACCGAAAATGAAATTTACCTTCGAAAAAATCCCAGTCCAATGATCTGCAGGAAAGCTATTAATGGAGACGCCACAAATCACTGGGCAGAGCTGAAGTGGAAACGGGGCAAGGAGGACTGGAAACGAGACACTAATCCTACGCAACTATTTCCGATCCCAGCCTTCGTTACACCATTCCACTTTGGGGTCAATGTTTCGACGCCTAGCTATGAGCACGCATGATGGCTAGCACATTCCCCTGTCCCCGAATCTAGTTTTCAAATCGGACAAAACTCCAAATTCAGTAGAATTGCCAGGGGAGTCAGTGACGTTTCGGTCAAGTATTTCCTCAAGGGCATGGAAATTCCGTGAATGGCACGATTGGTGCGTGAGTGTTTTCTTCCAACATCCATCAAGTTGTGGTGGCTGACACCTTAAACGACGCTCATAAGAGGAGGGACTACGTAATACGCTGGTTGTTTGGCCCTCAGTTTTGGTAAAGGTCCACTTTATACCTCCGACATTGTACCTTTTCCGGGTAGGCTGGCCCCGAGTCATGCCAGTACCTCCAAGCCCTAATGTATGCTAAAAATGCATAGATCCTACCCCATTACTATCCCCTTTTTTAGCTTCAGGGAAGTCTCGGTGCTCCACAACTATTGAAATATCATCCGCACTTTCAACCTAACTTTAATCGTATTTACCCTTTCTCAAACGTGATTTGCTTTACTTGAAAAGCAGTGACTGACATGTGAGTCCTCAAAAGGTAAACAGCACAATATCAGAAAGATGTAGAGACCGGTAAGCCACTCATCTCACTTTAATGACAGTGAACTAGTGAGCAAGGTAAGCCTTGGTAAAGCTAAAATCCTCTATTCACTAAGCACGAAAAAATTAATTGCCATTACATTTTGATTAATGTTCAAGTAGCACTGTTGGGAGGGAAAAGGAACTATCCCTTTCAGTTTTCTATCCCATTCACTAAAAGTGCAATTTTGCGTGTTCTGGAAACTCAAAGCAACAAATTAGTTTGCAGAATTGTTATCGCATGGGAGGCAGGTGATTGGCCTAGGGGTGGAACCAAATAAATAGCTCCATAGGTCAGCCCTGGAGTTTATAGGTCACATCATGGCACAACTTACATTCCACATAGACGGTCGATCGTGGATTTTAGTAAAGGCCTCTTCGTTGGAAGAATCAGACGCAAAAGTGACTTTCTGCACGATGTCCGTGAAGAAGTAGGTTTGCAAGTAGACGGTCGGAAGTAAAGCAACTAGAGGCAACAACAATATCAACGCTTTACAGATCAGTAAAATATTTAATGAAAGCATTAACGCGAATGTAGTACCCACAATATTGTGGCACTTCGGTCGCTCCTAAAGGGCTTACAGAGCCAACAGGTTTGACAGAAGCTTCGCTATAACTGGGGAGAAAGATTGCGAGCCTGAGCAACACGAGTTGTACGAGTGAAGTCATTTGTCACCGGAGAGGAGTTCAACTGGAGGGGTCGCAGACCGCCTCGCAAGGTCAAAACAGTGAATGAAACAATTCCTTTTCCTGCACGCATCCTGCCATTTGATCACTATGTTCTTCATTCATTAAGGGATCGGGAATGCATACAGTTATTCACATAACTTGTTTCAATGGATTGTTTTGACTTGTGAAATCCATGTAATCGTAAATGCGTCCAAATCATAAGGCATAGCTAGGCACCAATCAGTCTACCAATACGATAACATTTACTGTATAGTCTCCTAGTCTACTTTAAAAAGAGCAGTTTTAGGTTTGCCTCAACAACAAAAAACCTGAACAATTTACACTGGAAACAAACATCGAATGGTGAAGGATAACAATGCATTAATAAACATTCCTGATACGCATTCAGACCTGCAATAACAAATGCATTTCAAATACGCTTTTGCAGTGCTTGTTGCACGAAGGTAGCTGAATAGGGTCGACCACCACAGAGTGGACGTACTTTGTCACCCAAACTACAATTAGCCACTTCAGACCAAGAACACTTCACGTCTGCCATTCCCCTCTCCCCCTCCCCTCCGATGGATGAAACAATCTCAGACAAACAGTGCCGTCAACCCAACTGCAAATAGACAGGAATGTGGCCATGTGCCCTTTTGGGTGCCGCTCAATGCAATTACGTTCTGCAGCATGACTTGGCGACTGACAAAGCGCATAGCACAGTTGTTCGTGCTGTCACAAAGGCCACATCTGAGTCATTCTGCCGACACAACACTCTGCCTTGGGCTCCACCATTCACCGCCGCTCCTCTTTTGAGCCCTCCTCACAGCTCACATTCTCGGTCCAATTCGATGCGGTTCCAATCCACCTACATCAGCCACTTCAACGCACTCCCTCCACTCCAACAACTTCACGCCAGCAACCCATCTCCGCAAGACAGAGCCTCAAGCTCACCAAAGCCGCCTTTTCTTCACACTCGGACATTGTGCTGTGATTGACTGAGATCCTTCATAACTAACGCGGTAAGAACACGCTTCCGTGATAACTAAAGTGAGTGATGAAACAATCGGTTTCTTGACACTGTCACCCCTCATCCTCCACCCGCCCATTCGCCACACATTTCCTTCCCAAGTGCCTCCTACCGCCTTCTTGGCTTCCCCAATCAATAGTCGCATTATCACATGCCAAACAGACAGTTAGGACTCATGTAGACTCATGTAGAAACGAAGGTGGCCGCGATCCGGTGTTCTTCCTTCCACAGGCAATGCGTTTCATGCAGTTACGGTTTGCTGGATGCTTGCAAGTTGGTTGGGAAAAGTGATCAATGCAACGAAGGAAACATCTTGAGAAGCTTCCCGCAACTTCTCCACTTTTATTGCTCAAGACGCAAAATCTTGCCCACTCTCAAGAGCAAGTGGAAACTTGAAGCTCTTCAAACTATCTACATCCTTCACGAGGCATTAACTAGTGTTGCAAATTAATACGACTTTCACCATTTATCAAGAAGGCCTTGCATTGGACAACTTAAAAACGCCTTCAAAGTGGTTTCCACAGTTTGGATAGCTAGGTGTAATAGGCAAAGACGTTTAATAGTCAAACATATAATAATATGGAAAACATGAAGAAATTTCTTGACGTAGATGAGGACATTCTACTGGAATGAAGGTAGAGGAGATGGGAAGTCCCTTCGATGCTAACCCCATTCATTCAGCGTCTTTCGGTTGTCTCACACAGTGTTTGCCACAGATGTTCAACAACCGGAAACTACGAGCGTACCATTTATATCTAAGCCTCCTGAGTAACCTTGCACAACTTTAGCAGTAATATGACCTATTTTCCAAATCTTAAATACATCCGGATGGCAGACATTGCCTGCGTAATTAGAGCTCTCTGCATAAAGCAATGAGGTGTATCAAGGAAAATAAAAAGAAGTCAGTCTTACTTGTCAAGATGATGATTATGAAACCTGTATATATTAGTAGTTCTCGTACAGTAGTCTTGATTATTGTCTCTTTATCCTGCAATATCTCCTTGTTTCGTGTAGCCCAAATTCCTAAAATAAAAGACAAACTTTGACCCTAGTTACCATCACAGTTTACTTTACACAAGTTCTAGGCTTTTAGGGACAACGACTTTTTTATTAAACCGAGCCAAAAAAGAAAAAAAAGTGTCAGGAGGAGAGATGAAACTTTTAAACGAGCATCTTAAAGTGCAAAACCAAATAAATTTAGTTTGGCACGCACCACACAACCGTGATTAGGGGATCCGGTCTTTACTGATTCATGAACGTCGTAATAAAAAGGTTTAGAAATTCTTCCGATTGAAAGATTGAGTTTCACTAGAAGTAAGGCATACTTTTAAGTATTCGCGATATTTTTTTATCGCCCAGGGCAACTAAAAGGTATTTCGAAATTTTGGATGCATCTTTTCCTCACTTTAAATGTATCAAAATATAGATAGAATTTCAACATATTTATCGTGAATTGAATAGCCAAAGAAGTGTCATTGACACACGAACCTTTCAAGCAATTTATGCAGGAATTTCCTTTTTTCCCATCATCCTCGGGAACCACAACACCGAAGCGGTTTGAGAAAAATGCGTCATGATTTTGTATGGTGCCGGGCTGCTCTGATCCAGGCAAATCCCCAAACTCCTCATCGATTTCGGCTGTAAAGATTGCATCCAGTTCTTCGTCCATGGGCCACCTGAGTTATTCGCGGACTCGCCTTTTATGAGGCCAAAGTGAATACTGGAATTGACAGGACATTAATACACTACTCAATCTCATTAAGTAGCGAAACTTAATATCACAAAAGTGAATCTTGAGGTTATTGAAGCAAGTGTAAGAGGCATGGAAAAACGAAACTCAAGTTTAACGCATTGAGTCAGATCAAGGTGTACAACATGATTTAGCAATTTCGCTGCATCCAAAGGAATGGTGAATCCATAAAAATATCGAGATATTCGGAGACGCTGGTCCATACATTAAGGCGAGTTAAAGCTCGTGATTTGAACAGATTAGACCTGGGCTATCAAACACTTACCCCTTTTATGCGTTTCACCATGTCTTTTCAAGCTATTTTTCATAGTCATTTAAAGGACATAGAAAATGTCAATTCAACACTGTATGACTCCTAGTAACCTCAATAACGTAAGACTGGCTTTTAGGAATGATACTCAAAACATGATAAAATAATGGATGATATTTTAAAAAATCCATCGTAGAAAATGGATAGCTTTAAGCGAGAACAAATAAGTCTTGATTGCTATTCAAGTTAACAAAGCCGGGTATTCAATGAATGTTAACCGTAAAAAAGCATCTCCGGCCATACCCGTTAGCCCAAACTGTAATGCTTTGTTCTGACTACCGGTTTCGTACTCAGCCACTCAGGTGGCCATATCGCCCTGGCCGGGTCGGCTGGCCTTCGGACCATGTCAGCAGACCCAATCTCTCTGTTTACAGAATATATACACTGCCTTAGCATTATGCCTTCTTTATTCTTCAAGGAAGCCTAGGGACGCTACATTGGTGGTAGCGGAAAGCAAAACCCAACCCTGATGGATTCCCACCCTGATCTATACCACTTATGGCAACCTTTAGCGGTGTGAAAGGAGTGCATGTGCTACGGATCGACGTCCGCCTTCGACATCTAATCCACCTCCGTGTTCTGCAAGAAAGCTATTAACAACTGAAGCGATACCAGCCGTGAATCACCTGGAGATTTCCCTAAAATACCTGCTTGAGGAGACCCATGTTCTAACGTCTCCCTATGGGCAAACCGATGCTCGGCAGAACCTCTTATTCTAAATCTAGTTCCCAAACCAGACGAAACTCCAAGTGCAGTCGAACCGCCAGGAGGGATTAGTGAGGTTGAAGGGAGCGTCACGGACGACGTTTGAAAGAGGAGAGGGACTATGTAACACTGTCTGTTCTGACTGTCGGTTTCGGTCCCTTAGGTGGCCACATTATCCTAGCCAGGTGGACCGGCCTCTGGGCCATGCCAGCAGTATTACGCCTTCTTCTGCCTCCACAGAAGTGTCGGGACGCTACACCAGCATTTGATGCCCACCAACATTCACCACATGCTTTAAAAAGCCTCAAACATGATTCCATTCCAAAGAACGCTTCAACGGCATTTATTTTCCCATTCAATGCGTAAACAATAGTTGTAATTAATTTTGATAGGCAATCGATGTTCCTAAAAAAATTTTGATTTTGGTGTTTAAACCTCTCATGATCAAATGAACTCTTGCAAACTATCGATTTCCTGGTAAAGTGCGACAGGTTCAAACTTCCAGAGCTGCCTTAAAATGGCCTTGGTTTGGTTCAAAATCGTCTGTGTACTTTTTCTGCTACTCAAAGCTGCAAATGCCTTCTGGATCAGTGCTCCAAGCAGGGCGCAATGCGAATCCAACATCCGACTCTACGACTACATTTTCCTTGTAAGCATCACTAGCTTTGTTGGGCAATCCTTGCCACTAGAACACTGGTATAAATTTTGAACACCTTCTCAGAAAGTCCCATCAGTAATGTAGGATCACCTAATTTGCCGCTTTCAGCGCCATACGATCTTCGCCTGCTGTAATTTCCCACACATCTGCACCAAATACCAAATCACGGGATCCGGTGAGAATAGGAGCGAGGCACTGAACGATGTCATGTCAAAGGCTAACGTCAATTGGATTTGTCGTCACTGGGCTGTTTGCACTTTCGTGAAAAAGAATCTGTAAGCTATACTTTCCAGCTATTTCCAAAAGCGGACAATAAGGTTGTCGGAAGTGGTCAATAAAACGTTATTTTACAATCGAATTAAAACACATCTGTAGGCTCTTTTGTTCTACTAAACGCAACATTCCCTTTCTTCTCGATGCGTGGGTGAATTCGGGCGCACCAGCGCTCAATGACGTGTCTTTGAAGCACGAATTAGTCCAAAAAAAAATTAAGTAGGACAGGAGCATCGTCCAATTTTTTTTCAAGAAGCCACGGAGTTAAAAATAGGTTCCTCATAGACCATGCTTGTAAACACAGAGAGGTTTATCATCATTCCACTCAGCTGGCTTGATGTTTAAAAAAACATCAGAAAGGGGAGTAAATGAATGCTCTAGATGGTGTCATTGAAAAAAAGACGCCCAATTGAGGATCTCTCCACTAAAACGCTGCATAAAAATGTACCACCTTATCAGAAAGTAGTATTACAGACTAACTTAGTATCAAAATGTACTTAATCATAATTGAGAAACGGAACGAATGATGCAGTAGTGATGGTTGAAAAAGCAGGTCCACAAATGCCAAGTTCCAAATTAATGAAAATATAGCTATTTTAAATGACTACCACCTATCACTGCTCGATTTTTCACCCAGCACACAAAACCTATGCCGTCCCTCAACAGACATAAAATTGTATTAAAATACAGTTGAATTCCTGCCCAATGCCTTGCTTAACCTCATACAATTCTCAGCAAAGTTGACCACTTTGGTAAATGAAATAATAGCAAGGGTACTGATACTTATTAACCAAATATTCCCTTACACTTTGCAGATCGGACTTGAGAGTCGGATTCGGGAGGAATGTGAAGTAGCTGACGCTTTACACGACAAACTATAATCGGGATCTACTAAAGTAAACACACCCAGCGCTTCTTGAAGAAGAGTTTCTTATTAGACAAAGAGAAGGAAAGACTGAACTCACCCTAACCACTTCTTGACTGTAATCACAAGACTGCCCTCTGTGCCTGTCGTGGCCAAGAACACGTAACCCGCACCCTTCTGCTACAATTGGACACCCAACAATGGGGTCTCATGTGTTCATTTCAAAATTACCATGCCAACACATTACTCCATTGAAAGTGGTAGCCATGGCGCCTGAAACTTTGCACTTGGAATAATTGTGCCTAAACCTAGGGCAACTGAGGAACTAGGAGAATGGGTGAAAGAAGAAGGGTAATGTGTCAGTACCTGTGATGGATAATACAGCCAAGTAATTGTTTGGCTACATCTAAATTGAGACGCAAATCAAATTAGTGGGATCTTGGAAACAGATGTTCTTGACAACAAGTTTTAATACGACTTCCGTAACTTACTTTTGATGGTGCTGAGGTACTGGTGAGCACTAGTGCAAACACCTTTTGTCTGAAATACAAAAAGGAGGAACATTGTAATGTCAAAGTGGTAAGTGTATTATTTCAAGTGAAAGAAAAGTGTCTAGAGGGAGATCACATGCACCCCAGCTAATTACCATAGACATGCTCTACTGCTGTTTATTAATGAGGTCCTGACAGGTCTCCGACTTCTACGCTTGAATGGACAAAGTAGTTATTCTAACAAAAAAAATTACAAGCAGCGCTCTTAGACGTGGTAATAGCTAGAGACTCAGAAGGAGGCCTCATTACGGGCGCACAGGGCACGGTGGACGGCACCGTCGCACATACAAAATCACGGGACCTTAAAAACCCTCTTTATTTTACCACTATTTGAAATAAGGATCACTACTGCGTGAACCTCGTTCCTTTCGAGCTTCTGCGGTCCTTATGCAATTACCAATATAGCTAAATGAAATAAACGACTGGATACAAAACTGGGTTGAAAACTAACTTCCGGCATAGCAAAGATTACGTTGGAAATTCAGCAACTGCTCAACATCCCTTTCGTTTCATTCTTTCCCAATACTTTTGACAACTTAAAATTGCTAAAATGCCTATGAAGACTGCCCTCGGAAGCATAGAGCAGGATGAAATATTGTCTCAATGCAAACTACTGAAAGTGACTTTCTTTTTAGCGACACCTCGAAGTCGCCCAAAGCATGTTACCTTGAATTTCGAATAATTCCATGCAAGTATTCTGCTCCAACGCAAATTCATCGGCCGATTGAGACGTGGATCCACCTTTAAGTGTGGGCAAAAACAGTTAGTTAAATACTCGTACTTGATATGGATAAAACAAAATCCATTCGTAAGCAGATGGATCTGAGACGCTTTGTGGAGGGAATTGCAGAAAGCATTCCTCATCAACCAGTCTCTGGAAGCCATCTCTATGGCTCAAGTTTTATTCCACTGTCAAAGCCATCTCAGATGCCTCTAGACTGGATAATGCTAATGTCAAAGATTGAAGGAGGGAAAAAGGAAGACGAGGTGGTGTACTATCGCCCTCCCTTCGCGAAGCATAGATCTCACAAATCAGTGGTGTAGCATTGGACAAGAATCGGACTTCCCTCTAACTGATTCAATAGTCCTGCCTACTTTTGCATACATCAATTACAGTCAACTCTAACACCATTTTTGATTGCGAAGAAGGCCTTTGAGGACTTAATTAAAAAAAAAGTTAATGAAAGTCAATTGTAATCACATCAAATCTAATGAGACTTACGATAGGAGGGTTTTAAAGAAGCAGCGATTGGTAAAGCCTCTTAAAAAGTACTGTGGTGATACATTACCGCAATTCTATGCTTTATAACGATGCGTATATACACAAAGTAAAACATTTTTACCATTCCCAACAAGAAATATTGAGATTTATCGCAAGGGACCTCAAGTATGGAGCACATTTCACCTTGTAGCAACCATGTTAGCACTGACGACGGAAATCATTGAAGCCTGGAGGAAGCATCACAGTAAGGATGTAGAACGGCTGAGATGCTGGTGGCATCAACAACGTGGTGACTTAATTGTGGGGGACTACATAGAAGTTACGACTGTGTAAACAGAAATAATACATGAGTTAAAATAAATCAACCCCCAAGCAAGTAAAGCTTTCAGAAAAGATTAACATTGTCAGAACCAAAACCTAGGCAATTCAGCATCTGAGATATTTTAAAAATCCATGACACGATATTAACAATATCTGCAGTTGAAGTACATGAGAAAATATTCAGTTATTCGAATCAGGAGTCACATAGAAAAAAAGGGACAAATATGGAGGGAGAGATGGCAAGAATCACTGATGGACTGATGGAAGTGGGGCGAACCAGGTGTGTGGAGGGGGCGTAAGGGAATCCATCTAGGAAGCTGTCGAACACTCGGGAGAAAGGGACCAGACAAGAAGGTGACTCTGCAAGTTAGTGTTGTGTTTATTTGTGCCTTCTGAACCTAAAAGACAAAACAATCCTTCTTACCACTAAGAATTTTGAGTTATAGGAACAAATTCAAAGGAGTATAAAAGCATATCTAAAAAATTCACAACACCTTAAAGCCATATTGAGGAGTCAGCCAGAGGAAAAAAATACCAACAAAAAACCTGAACAATTTACACTGGAAACAAACATCGAATGGTGAAGGATAACAATGCATTAATAAACATTCCTGATACGCATTCAGACCTGCAATAACAAATGCATTTCAAATACGCTTTTGCAGTGCTTGTTGCACGAAGGTAGCTGAATAGGGTCGACACCACAGAGTGGACGCACTTTGTCACCCAAACTACAATCAGCCACTTCAGACCAAGAACACTTCACGTCTGCCATTCCCCTCCCCCCCTCCCCTCCGATGGATGAAACAATCTCAGACAAACAGTGCCGTCAACCCAACTGCAAATAGATAGGAATGTGGCCATGTGCCCTTTTGGGTGCCGCTCAATGCAATTACGTTCTGCAGCATGACTTGGCGACTGACAAAGCGCATAGCACAGTTGTTCGTGCTGTCACAAAGGCCACATCTGAGTCATTCTGCCGACACAACACTCTGCCTTGGGCTCCACCATTCACCGCCGCTCCTCTTTTGAGCCCTCCTCACAGCTCACATTCTCGGTCCAATTCGATGCGGTTCCAATCCACCTACATCAGCCACTTCAACGCACTCCCTCCACTCCAACAACTTCACGCCAGCAACCCATCTCCGCAAGACAGAGCCTCAAGCTCACCAAAGCAGCCTTTTCTTCACACTCGGACATTGTGCTGTGATTGACTGAGATCCTTCATAACTAACGCGGTAAGAACACGCTTCCGTGATAACTAAAGTGAGTGATGAAACAATCGGTTTCTTGACACTGTCACCCCTCATCCTCCACCCGCCCATTCGCCACACATTTCCTTCCCAAGTGCCTCCTACCGCCTTCTTGGCTTCCCCAATCAATAGTCGCATTATCACATGCCAAACAGACAGTTAGGACTCATGTAGACTCATGTAGAAACGAAGGTGGCCGCGATCCGGTGTTCTTCCTTCCACAGGCAATGCGTTTCATGCAGTTACGGTTTGCTGGATGCTTGCAAGTTGGTTGGGAAAAGTGATCAATGCAACGAAGGAAACATCTTGAGAAGCTTCCCGCAACTTCTCCACTTTTATTGCTCAAGACGCAAAATCTTGCCCACTCTCAAGAGCAAGTGGAAACTTGAAGCTCTTCAAACTATCTACATCCTTCACGAGGCATTAACTAGTGTTGCAAATTAATACGACTTTCACCATTTATCAAGAAGGCCTTGCATTGGACAACTTAAAAACGCCTTCAAAGTGGTTTCCACAGTTTGGATAGCTAGGTGTAATAGGCAAAGACGTTTAATAGTCAAACATATAATAATATGGAAAACATGAAGAAATTTCTTGACGTAGATGAG
>MIEF01007165.1:0-103944 GCA_001870725.1 Taenia solium | reverse complement strand
GAAAGTAGTTCCCAAATCAATACCAATAGCTAAACCTGTTGTCGAACTTTCGTGGGATGTGATAATGCCCATGTGCTTGGTCTGATAGCTATGATCCTTATAATCACGCAGCCTTTATATTAAGTGCTGTTAATGACTGCCTGTTTTCACGATGTGCAATAAGCGCTAGAATGCTCTTAGCTAACCAGAAACTGCCATTAATCATTGCTTCTATCGGCTGACAACTGCACACACGAGTATGCTGACGTACAATGCTGACTCTGATGTAGATACGCCCTTAAGTGAGTAGCTCAGTGTTAAATTTTAGTGGTTAAAATAAAGCAGTGTAGAAGTGAAGACTTGATGACTCGTGGCTGGTAATATCTCAATGTCAATGTGATTACATGCAATGACTTAGGAGGGTTTGGTCGGGGTGCCACGACTATCTACATGGTCATGGCTCTCTAGCGTAAAAGAGTGGAGTAAGGAAGCAGAACAAATGAGTCGTCCCACTGCACTGCTCTGGAATAAATTACTATGTTTCATGCTTTCCTTTTATTTGTGTATACTCGTGAACGTCTTGGATGTAATCATTTGATCTTCCACTTATCACATAATGTTATTTATTCCATGTATGATGAGCATTATAGCTGCGTTCAAAGGCGTCTTCCTGGAAATTAGTCAAAGATAGTTATTAGTCTAAATTGATTGTGCACTTGGTACTTGTTAGTGAGATATTTCAAAGGCCGAAGTGGTAACTGCAAGCTTTCAAGTAAAAGCACCGTTGTATAAAACCGTGCATGCAAAGGAGAGTCCTTTACTGTCACTTCGGGTGCATGAAGTGTACATTGCATAATCTTAGGGCAGAAAACGTGGCTGTTCTGAGTTACAAGCTTCTTTTAGCACCGTTGCTCACCTTCTTGGCTTCATTTTGATGTGGCTTCTTCCACCAAGTTCATGCCACCTGATCACCAAATGTTGTGCCTCATTGTGATGAATTGCTGCTTTCCAAATGCAAAACACCCCTCTTTCTTTAGTAAAACATTGCAGCGATGACCTTAAGCGGCTTCTTTCTAGATGATAATCTTATTCTGTGAATAAAATAATTGCCAATTCCATAGTAGAAGGTTGTATGCTGATGATTGCACCATGCGAAATCATAGTGGCATTTACACCTACATCGCGTGTGAAAACGGGTTACCATCGTCGGGCCAAGTAGACTGCGATTTGCGCACCATCATTCGATTTCAATTAACCACATTCCTAGGCTCTGCACGTTTGTGGTGATAGTTCTACAATACATTCGTGGCACGAAGAATGGCCTCCACAAGCATGCACTACGTGCCTCGATTTCATACATCACTATTTGTAAAGACCTGAAACAGCCAAGCTTCCCACTTTAACTTGCAGGGCAGCTTTGTCTTAAGTTTGGTTTTAAGTAGACTAGATTTACCACTTACTTTGTTTACACGAGTATACAAACACGTCAATCTTGTGGTATTTAGGTGTTTACTTATTAAAGATATTCATTCCTGCATCTACAGCCTGCATGCTGAAACTTTACCTTTCTTTTTGCTCTTGTTCTAAGCGTACCCCACCTCCTCTTACACCTCCTCTTTCTCCCCACCTTCTGAGAAGAAAGGGGCTAATCCATGCATAAACCCACGGGGATAAACACCGACCTAGGTGTATTAGTAAAGACATTATCTATTACATTAAAATGATGCTCCTTGGAGAGCAAGATCACTGGTGCTTTGATGAAGGTTACCGCAGCCGAACCGCCTTAATAACCGGTAATGAAACCGCCCCCAACTTCATGTCTTACTGCCTGCTATGCACCTCGACTCCTCGTCGCCATGTCTTATGGACTTGGCATGGCTTAGAGCACGATAACAGGCACCATAATCAGACAGGTGATTCGAAGGCTTGTCCTAATGGAATGCAACCCACGCAACAATCTACACTATGTTAGTAAAGGTGCTATACCACACCCAACTCATATTGAGACGCTCAGAGGCTACTGAAGTATAGAAGTGGCTATTTGACAAAAGTGCATTTTCATTGACTAAACAGAGCCACACCCTCAGATGTCCCTTTGTCAGTAGTCATTACATTGAAATGCAAACAAATATATATGAAAATAACGGAAGAATACATAGAAGAAATGATTGAAATGTAATACAAACTCTACCAATCCTGTTGTGGGAACTGCAATAGAAAAGGGAGAAGAAAATTACGATTGAACTTACGAGAGTAAATAGGAGGCTGTGTAGGTGGCGATGTTAGGAAGCATTGACGCATCTTATAACATGGCTGCGAACACATGGAACAAACATTCATCTAATTTAGCTTAGTTAAAGTATTCAGTTGAGAACAAGCTGGGGGCTCTTAACTTAGTCTTCTTGCTCCCACCAATGATCGGCCGCTTTACACACACTCAGGTATAAGAGCTGTATGCATGATTGGATAAGCCCTTGTCTGCTCAGATAAAATAACAACAAGTAGTAGTGATGACGTTTCTCCAGACGATGCTCTCCTGGTTTCCTGTAATAGGGAACAACTTCCACTATTCGTGCTCTATAGTCTGCAGAGTTAGACATAAACAAGTGTGATAGATTTTACTTGGTCTTTTTGTGAGAAAAGCCAAGTGTCCTTTACACCCAAGGATCACGCATGTGAACCCTCCAGATCTGTAGGAGGCACATTCTCTCATTCCTTTTCGAGCTGGTTATATTCGATAATAATCTCAGTTGTCGTGCATGGAGTTAGTGAGCAAGCCATTTTTTGCCAACGAACAGGATATCGGAGGCCCAGAAGTGAGAATTACGTGGATCCCAGTGATGACACGCGTTAATATCACTGCTACTAGCCGCTTATATGTAGCAGCTTCGTATAAGCGAAATTGAACACTCAGCCGTGCGCTCTCACAGAACAGCAGTGAAGGGCTAGAAATGCCTTTGGGAAAGTAAGTGCTTGATTGTGCAACGACATCATCCTTTTCCATTCTCTTAATAAAATTTAATCAAAGGCTCAACGGACTCGTAAGTGTTTTCCTGACAGCACCGATTACGTCGTGACGGATGGCTTGGCACGTTAAGCGAGATGAGCAGAGAGAGAATAATTGTTTGTTTAAATCTTGATTCATAGCTAAGGTGTTGTTTATTTGCATCGCAATTGCATCTATGAGCTACCATATGTCCAAAGCATACTTTCTTTCAAGTACAGTGCATTCTTTCGCTTTGGACAAAATCTCACTCATATACTAATTCAAGACATGTATGAGAAGTGCATTAGCGTTGCCATCCCAATCAACAACGACTGTGACTGCATCCTTTTACATCAAAGTTGTTTTTAAGCAGCAATACATGCTTATTTGAATGTACCGATAGAGTTCTAAGTGGTCAGCATATATAAGACTCCTAACAGAGGCAACGAATACTGAAGTCATATGAGCCCGATTATTGGTACACTATTAAGGCGGCGGTTGAAGAGAAAATCCCAGACCAGCTACAAAAATTTGTTCGACCCTGATCAAATGCAACCGCGTACCCATTTGATGTGACGGAAATTGTTTATTAACAGTGGAAGGCTTCTTACTATATTGCATTCAATAAATTAATCGCCATCAGAATTGAGACTCAAGACTTGTTCCAGCAAGACACAAAATAGGTGGGGTTGAGTCGACACAGATTCGTCGTAATGGTAAGCAAATACAGTCGGCCATTTCCACCTCTGTTATTACCACGCTTTTATTACCAAAACGTCCCTTCGTCTTCGCATTTAACCATGTGGATGTCCAATGTCCACAATACCTCCTTCAGCCTTTCCTATCTTAAACGTCAAACCCTTTCATAAATACGTTTTGATCTTTGTGGTAGTCGGTTCGAGGCCTTGCATTGCATTAGCATCTGGGAATTGTGGAATACTTACTTTGAACAGCTTAAAATCTATCGAGTCTCATGATTTAGGCAAATGGGCCTCCGTCTTGATTGCTGTCCACATTGCAAACGATTCAGTTGTGCGCAATGCCTTCAAAAGTATGCTGGATGCTGCAGCACCAGTCGCTCTTGATGCGTGATGAGAGAGGCGCAGAGTTGGCAGTCAGCTGCAGACTCCAACTACTGTTAGATCCTCCTCTGTGCTGATCAAAAATTGCTTTACTAAATAAGTTAAGGACTGCTAAATCTGCTACCTATGTTAAAACGCTTGTCATTCTGTCTCACCAGCCAATTATCTTTGATTGTACTCCTACTTCTTTAAAAACAGGTAAAATACCAGATGCAAAAGGGCAGAATCCATTTTATCCAGGAATAGCATTCCCATTTTCTACTAGGCGCAATAAGGACGCATTTTCCGGGTCACCATAGAGACCGGTATATTGACCAATATAACCACACGTGTTCTTAAACCAAGTACGAGAAGAAAGCGTCGAGAGGATGGCGCTCAAAATTTAAAGCACATTCAAAGGCCTCATCGTGTGCCAATTCGTACACATTTCTTAGTGGTACCTGACTACACGCTTTATACTGGTTTTGGCGTAGCGATTTATATACCAACAAGAACAAAGTAGAGAAGTCCCACAATGTCCCATTTGATCACACGACTTAATTTTAACCAATAAATCACCTACAGCTTAAAATAGTTTGAGCTCATCAGCGCTCTAGATGCCTTTTCGAGGAAAAGAGAATCACATTAAACATTGCCTAAGATTCGCACAAAATAGTTCAACAGTCCCAAAGTTGTGGACAAATTCATTGGACAAGTATGGTCTTCCCCACAAAAACACCTAAAATATATAAATAGATATGAGCCCTGACCGTTTGTCATAATTTTTAGAAATACCTATAGCCAACGAGATTCGCGAACGCTGCCATGCAGTAAAAAGACCCATAGACTAACATACACGACATACCTGAGACAGTGACATTTTGATGGTGTTGAAACACTTCTTAACTGTGGTAAGACTACTGTTGAGTTCCTTCCGAGACTGAACAGAAGGCAGGAGAAGTCATAATACTTAGGCAGAATGTATGCATTCGTCTAACAGGAAGGATCAGATGCTGCTGGCATGGCTTAGGAGCCATTCCACCCACCAAAGGCAATGTGGCCACCTCAAGTGACTGTTACCGAAACTAGGAGTCAGACAAGCAGTATCACAGTTACAGTTTAATCTGAAAAGTGAAAAGTGGACGCTGTCTTTGGAAAATGAGGCTATGCGGGTGAAATTCTCTTCCTCCTTCCCCCTCCCACCTGCCTCCTGTCAAGTCTATCAAACCACCCATTAATGGGACAATAAACGCTTCAACGCTCCCCTTCCCCATGTAATGTGATATTTATGCCAGTTATATTCTTTGCAAATGTTCATGCTTGTTGCCCCTTTGTTGGTCACTACATCCCCTGAAGTGCTAGTCTACAGAAAGCAGTTCTTGTTATCTTCCATAACATACACACTTGATTCCTTCATGTCCGTATTGCATACTTCAAACCTCCACGCTTATTTGCTGCATTTCAACTTCTCCACGACACCTCATTTATTGTCCACGTTACAATTACTCAACTGCTTTCCAATTTTATGCTGCAGCAGAGGGTGCAATGCTGTGTTGGCATTCCCGTTTAACAACCCACTTGACTATCTCCCCGTGTTTCCACGGTTTGCTTTTCATTAACCACATTTGCTTTGCTTTGAGAATGTGATATTCTCGTGGTCGTCGCCGACCTCGTCTTTAAGGGCAACAAAAAGACAGCACAAACTCATCCTTAAATAATTTATTGACTTCAGAGTAGTAAAACCATATAGCCTCCGTTCACATACCTACAAATTATAAAATAACGCAACGCCATATATTTATTTTTGAAACAAATTGTCCAATACTCAACTAGCACGAGGACACGGAAGCAAGCTTTTGAATTTACAGATTTGGTTTGTTTTATTTACACAAATTCCGGGATTCAGAAGACAGTTATTGATTTCATAGCTAGTGTCCACATCACCACTCTTTCGTCCTGATAAGCACGTGATGTAAGTCTAGTCTTGTGGAATAGGATTTCAGGCTACTTTGGATTTGACAATTTTACCATCTACTTGTATCGCAACGTGCATCAAACAATCGTACCACGTTTGAAGGCCAATATCAGCAGCTAGAAGCCAGTATCCTAAAACAAGGTTTGGCAAAGATAAGATACGAATGGCTGTAGACACGCTAAGAGATGCTATTAAAATCCAATCAACGATAGGACTTCCTACCACAACCTTTATCTCAATCGGCCATTTCGCTCAGCGTATCATCCAACCCCACACAGACAAAGAACAGTTGTGGTTCTAGCCGCTACATCTATTTAAGGGTACGGCTTACTTAAATGGCAACATGGCAGCACTTTAGGCCCCTGTGGAGCGGAAGGCACTACGAGTTTACTCAAGCCGTATGCAGCCCTCTTGCCTCCCTGCCCTCTTCGCATATACGCCCCTAAAAATACGTGGCTGGAGGCATCTCATCTTCTTTTCCCAAGCACAACCCACTCACCTCACACCCACCCACCCACCCACCCACCTAACCAACTACCAACAAGTTACACATTCCGCGCCTTTTAAAGCCAGTCTCAAGACTAAGCAGTGGCATTTCACCTTCCCAACAATTCACTGTGCTTTTAACAGAGGAGCTGGGGTGCCGAATCGAGAGCGTGCTTTAAAATGCACCCTTCACCTGTGCCAACAAACTGCGGCCCAACAAAACAAAAACATTTCCACACCTGTTGAAGCAAAATATGCTACAAGTGTTACCTGGTCATACAGATAGGCCGCAACTGCGCAGTAGAACTTCTCCACCACCAATTCATACACATGTACTGCGGCACCTTCAGCTTTCCCCTCCTTCCCCACGTGAAGACGAAACGAGACATCATACTCGGGCAAAATACAGAAATGTTTTTAACATGCTAATAACACACCCCGCAAAGTACAGCGAAGGGGTAAATAAGTGACCACATCACCAAAATCCGTCATTCAACAAACCACCGGCGCATCACACAGTCCCCTTCGCCTT
Organism: Taenia solium; assembly: GCA_001870725.1. Taxonomy (NCBI): domain Eukaryota; kingdom Metazoa; phylum Platyhelminthes; class Cestoda; order Cyclophyllidea; family Taeniidae; genus Taenia; species Taenia solium. The sequence goes on along the minus strand of MIEF01007165.1, from coordinate 96,925 downwards.
GTCCAGCACCGTCCTCCATGCTCTCCTCGGTAAAAGTACTACATCGTCAATCTCCCCATCCCCTATAGCGTAAGCTTATACTGTATGGGATGGGACAATGTGCTAACCATCACACGTGTCCTTGACCGGTAGAGGAAATGCTGGTCCAAGAGCGAAAAGCCAAACATCTATCAACGGTGCGACATCACGACAGCTATTGTGACGGAACAAATAAAATTTGATGTGGCTACCAGTCGGAAGTCTACTGTCGCATCGCAAGCAAGCAACGGCAAGACCATCCACTTGTCTCAAGCAGCAGAAATACACTCAATACCATCGAACGGCAGGTGACCGTTAAACGACACACACACACACACATGAATCACAACATCACACTATTCCATGTGGCATAAGCCGAAGAGGTAAGAACCAACACAAGCAAGTGGAGCATGAAAGCCTTGCAAATTTCCCGCCTCTCTTACAAGTTAATCACACTCAAGCAACAAGTCATCCGACTCACTGCAACACTCACACCTGTAGGCGTCATCGAAATTGCCTCCTCCAACACATTATCCATGCGTGAACACGCGTCGGCAACTTGCGTCTTAAGCCTTAAACATTCGGCAAGCAATTCTCGAATACGACAATGAGTCGTACAGAGAGGCATGCTTCCACATCAAAGCCTCAGAGCATAACTACACCTCCACTTGCTTCACACATACTTCATATCGGCTCCATCGCACACCATAGTAGTAAAGGCGACAAAACCCACACATCTCAACTTAAGGAAAAGACCAAGAAAACTAATGATTGCAAAGGGATAACAACACCTAATTCAACTTACACAACACTTGTTTCAGCCTCGCGTGGCACTCATCGTAAGCCCATCAAGCACAAAGCCACACCGCTTACTTCCAGGACGAAGGATTAGTCCACACCAAGCAAAGAAACTTTCGGCAGAATCGATAGGTCGAATAATCGCAACACCACAGCCGTCCACCACGACACCGAGTCCAAAGGCGCTCAATGAAGTCCCAGTGGCTTCCCATGGGTCGGCTTCTACATTCACATTCCCCTTGCCACTTCCACCGTTGACAACGATGGATGTTGTTGGCGGCCCGGCGAGTCTGTGGTGTTGTTGGAAATCCTCCCGTAAACAGCACTGAGGGCGGTGGAAGCAGAGGAGCGAGTGTTAGTCAGTAATACGCCTCACCAACAACACCCACCATCCTTGGGAGGCTTCAAAGTCAACAACAAAGTACTGTGCTGACAAGACCCACGTGCAGTGTGCAAGCATCGAAGGCGAGATTGACGCCTAGTGCTGTTCACTGATGACTTCACACTCATCTCAAAATACTTCAGAAGAATAATAAACCCACACCATACTTTGGGCCTACAACGACTTTAGCACCAAGTACAGCCAAATGCTTGGTGGATTTTCGACATTTCAACAACAAATAGGACCTCACTCGACATAATCCCTCCTTTGTGAAACAATCCACCGCATAGCAAGACACTGGGGCAATCTAATTCAATGCCTTCCACAAATGTTCAGCATAACGAACAAACGTGAGTGCAGCCTAGAGTTAGCAAGCATTGTCCAATTTCTCTTTGCGAATCCCACTCAATAAAAAACCTTGCACATACAGATGTACATTTCGAAGTCATTACATACGTGTACATGACTACCAATAGACGTTTTATGCATTAAAAATTGGTGACCAGGAAAATAGCGCAAACGTGCACATCTGTATGCATTGAAAAAAGACAAACAAGTAGCAAAATAAAAACATACACCTTAAGTTTCGAAGGCAAACAAACACTAATTCAGCCAAAGAAACTCAATTTCCTTACTTCGAGATTGGCAAAACTCACCATCCTTTCCGAACGGGACAATAAGCTTTCCTGTTATGCCAACTCCAATCCCACAACCGTCTCGTCACTTTGACCATCGACCATGCAATTATCCAACGCTTGTGCCAAACGAGGTAAAACCTGTCGAGATGCCATTAAACACCCCGATATTATCCACGACATAATCCACATCGCAGGACCGAGGGGACACCTCCACAGGTGACTCGAAAATCTCGCACTCTCTACCATTTCACAGATTTCCTGAATGTCGACCCGCCATCTCTGCAAGTTCGTGGCACTTGCAAGGTAAAAAGAAAAGTCTGGAGTGAATTTCAACGCACTGCAAAGCTAAAACACATAATAGTAACAAAAGTGCTTCAAGAAACAAACATCTAGGACGCCTACAAGGTGCGACGTACACATTAATGCAAACTATTACGGGTGTCCAAGTAACCATTCTTTTGCTTCTGGATCTACCTCAAACACCGACTCATATCAAAGCTGAATCCACGACTCAATGGCTATTTAAGCCCTACATAATACGTTCCGCAAAGATATAGCAGCATAAAGCCAGAGTCACAAAGTTGCCAAGCGATCAAACTGCAGAATTCCATGCCCCCGATTTCTGTTCTACCAACACGAATATTATGGTAAGGAGAACAACCCACATTTCACCAAGCATTGAGCATGAAAGGGCCTGCAGAAACCTAAATAAAGATGATAAAAGCTGCATATAACAGAAGAAAAGGCAGGATACGCATTCAGTGCTACTAGGCGATACCTGCATTATTAACATACGATGCGCCAATAGAAAGATACATTTGCGCAATAAGTGAGGGTAAAAGCATTGTTCATATCAAGTGCAGCAAAGCGTGCAGCTAAGTTTGGCAAAGTTTTTCCAAACAAAGAATATCAAGCCAAACAAGCGGACGGAGCAACATACGAAAAACCACATGAAAGTAAAACTCGAACGAGCCGCGCAAAATATGGTCAACGAAAACTTGAAGGGATTTAGGCAATGTCTTTGAAATTACTAAAAAATTTTTTAGTTACACTAGTCTAGGCCTTATTTGCGTGTATATGTGGAAGACACCACGATCACATAAACAAAAAATACAAAAAAGTTCTTTTGTAAAAATAAACCAAAGTATTAAAAAGAGGAACAGGTGTTTGACTAACGAATTAAATCCAAAATATTAAAAGACAGTTTTTTACACTAAAATGAAACGTTTGATGCGACTTCTGACATTAGCTATCCATAAATTCAAAAAGATTCTCCAGATTAAAGCAACGCATATACTTAATTGCAGCGTCCCGAATCTTCCTTTAAGGTAAAAGAAGTCGTAGTAATTCGACAGAATACATATTCTGGAACAGAGGGATTGAGGGCCGTTGCCACGGTCCGGGGTCCGGCCAACCGACTAGTGCAATATGGTCACCCAAGAGACCGAAGCCAGCAGTTTGTACAAACAAAGTACTACATCAATCTTTGGCATTTTAATGCGTATGCGCTATGGCACTAAAAATTTTGCAAGGATTCATGTGGCGTCTCGAGACTGATTTTAGGATAAAAAGTGGCGTAGTACTAAGGCAGAGTACACACTCTGGAAACAGAGGGAATGGAAGCTACCGACGCGGCACCGAGGCCGGCCAACCGAATAGCACGATATGACCATCAAGTAACCGAAGCCGGCAGTTCGAACAAAGAAGTATTACACTTCCACATACATTAATTTAGTGAAATTAATTTGGTGTTTTCAATGAACAATGACATGGCAAGATGTAGCGTCCTGAGACTTCCTTTGAGGCAAAAGAAGGCATAGCACTAGGACAGAATATGTATTCTGGAAATAGGGGGCTCAAAGGCTGTTAACACGGACCGGAGGCAGGCCAATCGGCTAGTACAATATGGCCACCCAAGTCACCGAAACCGGCAGTTCAAACAAACACAAGGAGTAAAAAATAGTTACGGACATTTTCCAAAGTCACTTGCAAATAATTGGCACAGCTTTATTGATTAATTAAGGACTAAAAGGGCAGAATAGACTCCAAAAGCCTAGTAATAAGGTGAATTCAGCGCAGTCAAATAGTGATAACCGCCCTGTTGAGGGCCATCACAGGACAAGGCGGATTGTTGACCATTGGATGTGTTGATCGACTGGCTGTCAGTTGTGTGTTGGTTTGCCTTAATGTCCTGCCGGGTGTAAGGGCTGCAGTGTTGGCACACAGTGGTGTTATGGCACTCAGAATTACGTCAGGAGATTTAAGGTGGAGTACTGTGTTCTCCCTTCCCACATTACTCGGGATTGCACGTTGCATCCGCCGCCTGGTAGTTGGGTGGTTTGTTATGGTACAAGGTTTCGGCTTAACGCGTTGGACGTTGGGGAGATAAGTCTGAGTTGATTGTATTGTGAGGGGTCCCTGCCCCTGCTTTGGGCAGAGCTGATACAATCTTTTCATGTGAGGCAAATTCGTGAAGAGCTTTTGAGATGTTGAGCGGTGAATAACTGTGAGGGCGTAAAAGAACGGAGGAACCCTTCATCTCCCACTTCTCTGTCAAACTACCTGTTTGTTATAGAAACGTTGCCACGGGAAAGCAGGCACCTCAAAATAGCTGAATACATTCGATTTACTGCTTACATTTCCCCTGCATTTCCCTTTTACTTCACTAACAACACCCCGCTAGTTCTGTGGCCTGTGGTGCTGACGTGATGTAGCCAATATTCTTACCAAGGCCTAGCTATCAACAAAACAGAAATTTGGAAAATGTTGTGGCTATTTACGCTCGGGCTTATCACAGTAAAGTTACAAGGGAAAGAAATGACCTACATCACTTCCAAAAGACGACATTCTCCACATGTTCGCCCTAAACTTAGTTTGCAACACTTGTCCTTGCACGAATCACGAACGTGGCCAACCATTGCGAAGCAGCAGGTGTGCATCCGAGGCCAAATTACATATGACGCCGATCCCCAATGCCAACCGGGCACATTGCCCATCTTTCCACTCACTCGGGCATCCGCAAGCTCGCTATCGCCCTTATCCCATTCACTGACTTATTCAACCACATCAAGGGTAATTGTCATGCAACAACTCAACAAAACTGCCCTCTCCCACCAAAAAATCACGAATAACCACTCCCATCACCGCCATATACCATGCAGTCGGGTCAGAAGCCAGCTACATCCACGAATGACACTCCATAATCTTGAAGTCAATGAGGACACCATAAGAGTCAACAGCAGCGCATTGAAAAGAAGGCATTGTAGCACATGAAATGTTGAGAATTACACCACAAGACAAACTCTGTCAAAAACAAGTCAGTGTACCGTTGGGTGAGACTTCCATTGAAGTGGTAGAACAGACCCACTCGAGGGCCACAGGAGGATGAGCATCAGTAGCGCAGCCAATGCGGACAGGATTAATTCCACTCTCTGTGATCGGTGAGCAGGAATAGACACGCTTGCAATTTACTTTAGTGCAAACTGGCACCCCATGAACCGACCTCCCATCGCATCACAAACGCAATGACATCAGAAGCAGCAACGCAGCATCCACACTCGCATACCCTCCTCCCGAGGCAACTTCGACTCCGATGCCGGCTGCCTGCAAAATACTCAAACTTTAGTTAAATAGCTTTACCAAGACCATACTGACTCGACAGTCAACCCTCAAAATGACTACTTGATAAGAATCTATTAGCGCATCCCACCATTGCCTGCGTCACGTGCATGCAGCAAGACTAACGTCTTGCCTCAGACCGACCATTCCCCCCTCGTCATCAACTCCCCGACGACAAACGACAAACACTGACTACTTCACTTCCATGCAGTCACATCGGTGCACACCGATGAATCCAATACCTACTCCTCCCCCTCCTCACAGATCTTGGGTACCACAATGCCGTCCACATGCAACAACTGAAGCATCAGGGCCGTGGAGATGGAAATCTAGTTGCGCTTTGGAACAGACAGAAACCAACAGCTAGCCACTATGACAAACTTCTCACGCCCCCTGCAAACCATGGCAGGTGAACTCTAATAGTAACCTCCCTCAACTCATGACACCGAAAACTAAAGTCACATTGTCTAATTTCAATGGCCTTAAACCACAAGCACATTGCCATCGGTCTGCACAAAAGTCAAGTTCAAGTTAAACAACCACCTCAAAATCACACTTCCGACCGAACAGTCAGAAATCCACTGGCGCATCCAACCACTATCACCACCTACATCACGAGCATGTGGCAACCGAAATTCGTGCACCTCCTCGGCACTATGCTCCTCACCACTAGCTTACAAACAACCGCTGCAAAACAAACGAACGAACCCAAAAAACACAGAACTACACATGAAAGACTGAAAATAGTGGGCAGGAAAAATCTGAGTGAATTTATTCAGTATCTTGTTCCATAACAAAACAACTTACCGGTTGGTTCTTGTTTCTCCTTCGCGTTGCACGTCCCATGCTTTGCCTTCCTAATGTCTGCTCACCTCCTCCAACATGTCTTCACTTCTCCAGCACATTTTACGTCGTCGGCATCTGTTGAATTTACCCAACTTACAAAAGCCAAAAATAGTAGGTCAGTAGTTCTTCCATTCCCTGTGCACCCTCTAACAATCTACAATAAATGAAAGTGCCACAACTGTACACACCTGTTAAATCACTTTATACTTACCAACACACCACACATGATTTGGTTATCAATGGGATTGGTTTCAGATGTACAAGTGCACTGCCTACAATTCGCTCTAAATCGTTCCGTCAGCTTCCCGTTTAAACGAACCAAATTCAAGCTGCGCTTGGGAAGTCAGGCTACGTAATCCCTAAGCATAATAGCCAATTGCAGCCTTCCGGGCAAACAGTTTCAGGTCTCCTGGACCCTACTCCTTTGTTTCTGGGTCAGAACCGGACATCAACTCATATTGAAGCTGAGCCTACGACTAAGCGGTCACTGAGGCCTTGCGTGTACGCCTCACCGAAAAAGGTCAACACAGATAAGGACTGAGGTTTCAGCCAGTGATATAAAAGTTAATGAGTGATTAAAATGCGAGGAGTCCGAAAGCGTGATCTAATCTACCCACATGAGCATTAAAACAAATTGAACAGTCCAAGTTTTGCTATGCTAAATGCTGTTCAAGAAGGCGTACATCAAAACTATGAATGCATGGGTGAAATAATAGCGATTCATAAATTGCGACTCACTTTCACCAGAGCAACGTCCAAAGCAATGGCAAAGGCGAGATTCGTGCTCAATGTTGGTCGATAGTGCATCCACATTTTTACCAAAAGCTTTACCAAAGGAATGTAAGCCTTTGTCGAATGGAGGGTCTCCAAGGCCTTTAACAGGAAGGAAGACCAGATATTGGGTACATTTTAGAACGCATTAATCAAATTTGACCCTAGCTGTCAACATTCACCGATAATAAAATACCAAATCAATTAAAACACTAGCAGAGCGATCTCGATTAATTGCTTGAGCCGTTTTGCAGCATAAAAATGGGTGACTAAGTGGATTTATCTTTTCCTGCGTTGAAGCTAACAAATAAATGCACGTGGAATCAGAGAAATGTGCACATATACACGAAAATAGGAACTACTTTAAAAGGAATTGTAGATGAATGTAAAATCCTAGTAAATTTAAAAAACACTTCCACAGAGCATGCTCCTCTAGTCGAATCCATCGCTAAAAATAACAAAGGCGAATAATAAAACCGCCTTTTTTGAACTGTCTAACTTTCTTACATGGCGACATGGACACACAACAGCCGCGCGGCAACACGCCGCAGACAGCCTACGAAGCACCCTTACTACGAACCGGGATAGTATTAAACCTGGCAATGCATTCGAACAAAATGTGCGCAATTAGGCAACAAATAGCAGCCTTGGACTGCATTATTTATAGTAAGCTTTGTATTTTTGAGGATTATCTGATTTTTTGATGTCGCACTATTTAATTACTGGCACAGTTAGCCCAGTATGCACGCTAGTTATCCTGCTGCAAGAGGATCCAAATTATTTTCTACTTCTGTCTTAGGCCTTTCTTTAGCACAACGCCCTGCGTGTTTTAATAAGTAAACTAAATTAGGAGAAAAACACATGTCCAAAATACAATTATAACCCTCCTACGAAAATGTGAAGTTACAGCCTTCGATTTTGCCTAAGTAATATTGTGCACAACTGACTTCTTTCTAAACATATGGATAGTACTCGGAACGTAACTAGTTAAAAGTTTGAGCCTAGTAGCAATGCTTATGATAAATCCCTGCTTGTTGTATGGCGTATAGCATTTGCAATATTTAGCGGTATATATGAAAACCCGGGGTTGGGCGTGATTGTCGTTGATGTGCTTGACTCGCAATTCGCTTTAATGGGAACAGGTGCGTAGGTATTTTTGTTATAAAGAGAAGTTTATTTGTTTTGCTTGTGTGTCCAAAAGTGCGGATCACTGAGTTCATAATTTTTGTAGGGCTTGTGTTGTAGTAGTCGTATTATGTTACATAATTTAATCAAGCACCAGTATCGACTATTTTTTCACGGCATGGTTATGCTTGATGATGTTGGTACGCTTGAGTTCTCTTTAGATTAAGACGGAGGGCGAGTGTTCGGGTTTTTTGTTCGTTACGCGTTCCACTTGTGCTCTGGAAGAAATTTGTCGAACTATTCCCGACTTTTCTAAGATAACGTTCTATCATAATAACTTTAGGTAGCCATAAGGTTGGGACAAGTAAACTCAAATGTTGTTCTTTCACCCTACGAGCGCGGATAGATACATTGGGATACATTGTCAAATAATACAGCAATTGTGGGATGTAGTTCCCTACGCCTTATTTTGGTCTCTAGCGCATTGGTGAATTCAAAAATATGAGTTTATAGGTATTCTAGCAGTGGAATTTGAAGGTTTGCTTATAAGAAAGCGGCGCTGCATGATTCCTCCTTTCCTTTGTTCCAGTTCGGCTAAATCTTGCTGACTTTGATGAAAAATAAGAGCGGGTAATCGCGTGCTGGCTTCGATGAATAAATGTAGAAGTTCGACTTTATCGAGGACGTTAAACACGTTTTAATGCAAACCATACGTTTTTTACGCAGTGGAGAAACACGTAATAATGAAAATCGTTCAAAGTTGGCCTTAGCAGTGATGGATCATAACTTAGTCTCCAAAATGCCAAAGCATAAGTTTGTACTTTATGTCCGCCTTCTTATTTCACTTAAGCTTTTCACATAGGAATTTCATTTCGCCCCGGGTAAATCTCATCTCACCAACAGCAGTTGCTCAATGCGAAAACAGAGTTGGGGCATTCCTGCATGGAGACAAGTTCTTCTTCTCCGTGGAGAGCTTTCGCTCCCCGTTTCTCAGTTGCGAAGGACAAGGAGAACGTCTTTTCTGTATGATGCAGTCATTGGAGAACCGAATGAGTCTGCGCTCTTTCATCGTCCATTTTGACAGCATGCAATGAATCCAACGCCCCTTCCACGAGTAGGCGAACCACAGTCTCGTGGCAACGAGTAAGTGCGTGGAGGCGAGCAATCAAACAGTTACTTTCTCGGTGGAACTCTAGACGTCAAATACTCGATGCCCTCGTCGCTTCTCCGTCGTGAGTGCAGCTGATGTTTTGTTGACCATCGCCCAGTAGGAGCTACGGTTGGTGTTTCCTCCTCTACCACCGTCATGCATTTTGCGTGCTGATTTTTTTCAAATAAGCCCAATGTCGATCCCATATTGTTTGTACCTTATCGGTTTGTTATAATTGGCTGAAGTTAAGTGTTGCGAGCACGCGAGTTGGGACTTAGGTAGTAAAATGGGCGTATGAGCTTTTTTGGCAAACATGTGCACCTATATTGAACAAGTTTTTGATGGCAATAGAATAAACATGCTTCTGGGCTGTGGTAAACCTGTTGAAATTGGGATGGGTGAAGCCATGTTGCGTGAGCTAATCATCTCCGTAGCTTGCTATATGGTTCGTTTATTCAGACGCGTTTTAGATAGTGGGTGCTTCTTGAGTCGGACAAAAGCGAGCCGATGCGACACGTAGGGTCGCAGCACTCTCTCCACCAAGGCTTTGATGACTAATTTTTTACTGTACCACGATTTTTTATTGCTTCCTTGTTTCTTCACCGGATTTTAGCATAGTTGCCATCAGCACTTGTTTTTTCCTAGCCCCTTATAATCTCGTCATCTTTAAGAGTAATGAAGGCAGGAGGACAGTTGTTGAAAAAAGGATATTAATTACTACAACATCGAGTTAATGCACTCAATTGTTACTTCTCTCTGAATACTGATTGTCGTGTGGTTCAACCTAGGTTTTTAGTCTCAGTTGAAAGGTGGCTACATGATTTATTAGTTTCACGCCAGAAAAAAAACTGAGTTTGTGCGTGCCAGGAGTGCAGCTCCTCTTAGTCGTCATGGCTCCTCAGTATGGGGCCGAAATTCGGCTTCGTGGGTTTACAGGAAAAGTGGTGACTAGTAATTTGGTATGGGCGATGTGGAGTGCTCTTGACGTCTGTTTGGTAACGCTCTCTGTCACCAAGGCTGAAATGAAAGGCGCTGCATCCGACCGATACACAGTGAGGAAGTTAAGCGCGAAAGCTGAGCCAGCCTATGCCTTAAGTTCAGTAGGGTGTCTGCGTGATGGGATTCCCATACAGATGTGAATTCTTTTATGATGCCTTACATGTAAATGCTAGTTTTTGGTTGGTTTATGGTTGCTATCCTTGGTTTTGAGTTTGCGACCACTCTTGAGTAACTCATTGTGAAATATTTCCATCTGCTCAGTTGCTTCCTTCATATAACGCCTCCACATTCCGTTAACCATTCACATCCGCTTCACTGTGACCCCACTTTTCTTGCAGACAGGGAATGCGATGCGGCAAAGTACACACCTCCACAACCTTCAGCCTCTTGCTGCAGCACTATCATCGCGATCACCAACTGAGAGATCGCTGACGGTCTCCTCGATAGCTTAGCCTCCTCCGCCTGCCACTGTATTGCATTCAGCGTTTACGCAGGCTAGGTGTAAAGGTTGACAACCAGTGTATCTTCGACCTCGTCTCTCTCGCTCTGCGTCCAGTTCATCGAATTCCTTGTCGCAGTAATAACCCCTACTGCTAAATTGCCACTTCGGTGAACCTGAAAAAGGGGGCGCTACAGCTGATGGTTCTGCAATTACCGCTGCTTCCTCGTTGCCTGTCGGTGAGGTTGCAGGTTCGGTTGTACATACTCTGGAGGTGGTGGAACCTGCCCACGTTGTTTGTACTGTTCGTTGGTGCCCTACAGGAGGGGAAGAGGGGGGGGTCAGCTATCTTACTTTGTCCGAAATGCAAGTTCCCCTTCCCTATGACATGTATTGATCGAAGTAAATCTGACCCTTTTGCCTGATCGGTGATCAATGCAAGCTCAACCTAAATTATTGATTTATCTCCTTTCCTCTACTTAGTCAAAAGCTGCCAAAGATTCCTACCAGCTAACTACTACCTCCGCATAAGTTATCCTTCTACAAAATTAGTGAGCCTTATTTGCCAGGATTATAGTATCGGCAATGATGTTTGATCGTCGAATTTTGGGGTTGTATTGTGCATCAAACTCGTGTTTAGGCAACCTGATAGGGCAACTTAAATTGATTGGACCTCTCATTTTTCAGTTGAACACTTGGAGTTATACTCGTTCACATCTTGTGCCGCATTTTTGGTATAACCTGCTACTGGGAATTCGTCAACCTCATGCAAACACCCTTTTGTTGTTTAAAAATGCCTGTAATAAGTTTGAGTAGCTAAAGCCAAACAATATTTATTCGTTTATCATCTGTACTTTTGGTGTTACCGAGCCGTAGAGTGCTTGGTAATGCATCAGGTGGTTTCTGATGGGACCCGTTATGGCACGTTGCAAAGCGTATGCCCCCGCGTTGCTTCCTGTTACCCTTTGGTTGAAAGTGATTGGGATACAATACGATTTCGGGACTGAAGTAAAAGCAAGATTCTTTTTGCAAACATTTTCTTATAGCGTTCGAAAAGATGCAGTAGGTAGCAGCAAAACGCAATGCTCGTTATTGGCCAAATCAAACGTTTTTGGTTTTGGTGATGTTAGGCCAGTTAGAGGGCATCCCGTTTGGGAGGACTCCTCATTTTGAGTAACATGGGATTACATACCTCATTTGGCTGATGTCATTCGAGATTGATGTGTTAAGAACAGTCAGTAGCGATGCAAAAATTGGTTCAGTCCGACACCAGCACCGAAGGGGCTGGCGTGGTGGAGACTGAGCACATAACTGGCATTTAAATGCCAGGCGGACCATGCATTTGTTGCTCCCATGCCTCCTTCACGCCCGTGTAGGGTGGTTGGCTGGACGTGTGACTGACCGGGCGAATAGCTTATGACGGGGAATGGCTTGTGCTGCCGCGATTGCTGGGCGATCGAAAATTTCATTGCTATTTTCCTCCAAATCGTCCACCCTCATGTCTGGAGTGCGTACCACCCTCTGCCCGAAAGACTGCTTTGTTCGTGCTTGTGATGGACTACAGACGCAGTTGCTTATAATGAATCGTTCGCTCACAAAGACCGAAAGTTGCTGATATCTTCAATCTATTCGCTTGACGAAATTCGATATGGTTGGGGGATGTTTGCGAGAAAATTCTTAAAAACAGTGAGATCAGTCAACCGACCGAAGGGAAGTGCTACGCCTAGAAGGCAAATTAAGTCCCTTCCTCACTCCTGCAATAGCTGTCTCCTCTTGTTCCTATTCTTCCTATTTGTTTGGTCATATCCGCTCGAGCTGCCAATGATTAACACTAGTTCTTGGTGTCGGAAATTGATCGAGGATTATATTGGCTTCGATTGTTTTAAGGCCAGCGGGGTAGGATGAGCGTCGACTAGGTGCTGTGTTGTTTCTGACTGCATACGTGAAATTGGTACCAGCCTCACGTATTATTGGGAGAGCTTGCATCTTGGGTCGCAATGCTGATTACTGCAACGAATAATGGACCTTGAGAGAAGTTTTGCGGTTACCTCGTTTTTTTGGTTGAGGAAAAGGTGTAAAGTTATTTTTCTGCTCGACAATTGCCGTGGTGATGGTGGTCGGTTACAAAGTGGTGGTGGTGCTCTTGATTTTACAAAGCACCTCTGCCTTTGTGAAAGGATAAGTTCCTACGTTGTCGACTTGACCTTATTGATGTATTTTTGCATTTTAGGGTCCGTCCAGTGGTACCCAGTTGGAGGTGCCCAAGCACCAATCCAAGGAAGTCTGCGCATCTGAAGCTGCGCTAGTAGACGTTTCTGCTTCTCCTCATGAGGCAAGTTTGCCCATAGCTCTTAGGTGTCACCGCTCTATCACACATTCAACAACTTTGTTAAGGTTTTGCATTTGACACAGTTTCTACTGAGCCATTTGAACATGAGGTTGTAGATGAGCTTTGCCATAACGTTTCAAGCGAGAGGATGCGCTTTTTCTCTCGCAGTAAGTGGGTTATCTGATCTATGGTGGACGTTTTTATTTGGAATACGTATTATTAGTCGGTGGGTGGAAGGCGACATCTCAGAATTCAGCGACAGTTGTAGAGGCATAGTTGGTTGAGTGCCACCTCGGTTTGCAGGAGCGAACATTGGGCACAGCTGTGCCTTAATCAGTTCCTACGTTGAGATAAATGTACACGCTTCATTTTGTCAGGGAGATGCTTAATTGGAACGCTTTACCATATAGAGGGTAAAGTACAAATGTAGTTGATCTATAGGGTTTAGTCCAGTCCTATCTCCAGCTCTTGTTTCTTTGTTTGGTTTGATGTCGAGATGGGGCCACTATCCAACCTCGCTGCCGAAACATACGAATTCAATTCTATTGCAACGGCATTTGGTGTAGGCTAAAATTGTCGCTTCTGAGATGGATATTCTGGAGTATACTCTGAGTGTTGAGGGCTATCTTCCCCGTTGCTTCTTTGAAATCCGTTTTGGAACTAACAGTGCTGTAGAATGTGACATAATAAATACACCACTTTTGAGGCATCTATTCAATCATTAAATCCATCTACTAATTCATCCATCTCAGTTTATCTCTCTAATACGAATGTGTTTTTTTCGGTGACCACCTGAGGTCTCGACATATTTGTTTTACGATGCCGAGGAAGATGTGTCTGAAATTATTTTCAGTTTCGCAAAATGTTATATTAAGTTGTGCCAATAGAGGAGCCTAGTAGCTGGCACATTAGGAGTGTAGCTAAGAATTTCGGGAGATTAGAGAAGATCCTGCCTATGATGTATACTGCTCCAGAAGATGGCTTTTCTACATCATCATCAACGATAGCTGAGGCGGTGTTGCAGATACAGATCCATAGCTGGAGGATCAAGAAGCATCGGTGGTGGGGTTTGCAGTGCGTGGAGAACTGCACTGCAGGCTGCGTACATTTAGGTGCCGGAAAGGGCGGAGACAGCCAAGTGCAAAAATATTGCCTCAACAGCCGCCATTCGGGCCATCTCGGTGGTTGAGGAAGTGGAGGTGGCGGAAATGGAGTGGAGCCTTAATCGGGCATGGGCTATTGACACTGAATTGGAGGTGAGAATGGCTGAGTTTCTAGTCATGACTGCCGTCTTTTGTTTCACTTCGTATTAGTTCATTCCGTGTTCACATAGCCATCCGTGATTTGTCCCTCATCGTTCTCTTTACTTCACTCATTTATTATTTTTGTAGTCGTGCATTAATTACGGCTTTATTTGTCACCTCAACAATTTGTTTTTGTCTGCTCGATGTCGCATCTACTCTTCTGACAAAACTGTTGGATTAGTCGCATGTGTTGAGAACACCTTCAGTTAAGGTTTTCTCGATTAAGGGTTACAGTGTCCATGTGCACAGCGTCTCCATTGGTCAGGAACGTAGTTGAAGCGTAGAGCTGTTGATATTTTCGAATTTGGAAGGGGTGGACCCGTTTTAGGTATGCGTAACTGCTGCGAACCCGGTCGAATCCATTCCGGTCGCCTAGTCCTATAGAAGCGTGAATGATTTCGTCCCGTTTGTAGACAATGCTGGCTACAGCTACTGAACGTGCGTCTAGCTCACCAGCGGCTCTGGAACAGTCAATAGGAAATCTGCATTTTTGCAATGTGCCCACAACTTTAAAGGTTGTTTTGGGTGGAAAGGCCAAGGTGGAGGAGTTTTGCGTGGAGAAGGTTCAAAGGGCAGTGCATCCAACACCTCCTTCTATGCGCACGAACTGAAAACGGAGGTGGTGGCGCAGTGGCACTCGAATCTCCTCGAAGTGAATGAATGGGAGCTTAGGACTGGTAAAGTGTACCCTTTTTCCTCCCTTTGGATCCTGTTTTTTACGCATTACTTGCGTCAAATTCTGTCAGAGTGGGAGTGATTTTGCTTGACACCAAAAATCCATACTCTCGTGTTGTCATCTGCGCCTCATTATGATCCCTATATTTTTCCATTCCTTGTGCATTGAAAGTTCATGACTAGCTTGTGCTCACCATGATATCCCCACTATTTGTGATACACTGACTAGTTTTTACCGACTTTGAAGGATTTGTGCATTGCATCCTCTGAAAACAATTGCCATCTTGAGCTATCAGTAGTCACTCATCAATACTTAGTAATTGCCCTGTTTGTCAAGGTTGCCTTGTTTCAATTTCGATTTGGAACCGTTTGTCAAGGTCACGGTGTTGTGGTCTGTAGCAAAGCAGTCAACCAACTTTATTGCAAACCACTGGAGGCCAGCTCTTTGTTACTTTCAGCCTCGTCTCGTAGCCGTAGTGGTTGTAAAGGTGAATCTCCAACTGCCATTTATTCAGGATTTATGGCCCATCTTCTTTGAAACTATGCCTCCATTTACACCTTTACCAATGCCTAGGCTATCGATTTGTACCACTATTCGTCCATTCACTCCAAGTACCCACATTCAGGCATCTCCTTAGGATGAGTTCGGCCTCATTTTCGTTTATTAACAGGACAAGCAGATGCATCCAAACACATTCGCATGTGCGTAAAGAGATTATCTATATATATGCATAAATATGAGGAGCTAAACTGCTAATTATAATACCGAATGACTAACAGCAAAAAATATAAGGTGATATATTAAGATGATGGTAAACTATAAGCAAAATTCTTGCCATATTTATTAGTGGCGTTGCATACATATTTGTACAAGTACATGGAGGCTATCCATTCTATGGTGTTGTTATCTTCTTGCAATCATTAGTTTTGCTTGTTTTTTTAACCTAAAATGCCCAGGTCTAGTCGCCTTTTCTATTGTGATACGAGATGAAGCTGGTATGAAGTAGGTGTGGAGTAATTGGAAATATGCTTGTGCTATGAGGCTTTAACACGTGCGCATAATTATCTGTGCGATTCATTGCCATATTCAGTAATCGCTTACTTAACGTTTAAGGCTTAATATGCAATTTATTGATGCGTATCTAGGCGTTGGTAACTTGTCCAAAGAAGCGAGTTTGATGACGCCCACATGTGTGAGTGTCGCAGTGAGTGGGATGGCATTGCCCGAGTGTGACTAACTTGTAAAAGGGACGCATGGCATTCAATGACTTCGTGCCCCACTTGCTCGTGCAGATTCTTACCTATGCAGCTTATGTCATATGAAATTGCACGATTTTAGGATGCTTGTGCGTGTGTTGTTTAACGGTTGTCTGTTAAATGATGGTATTGAGTGTATTGCTGCCGCCTGAGACAAGTGGTTGTGATTGTCTTTGCATGGTTGCGATGTGACGGTAGATTTCAAACTAGTATTAATTATTCTGTCACTATAGTTGTCGTTGAGTCGCGTCGTTGACAGGAGTTTGACTTCGCTTTTAGCCCAGCATTTCCCCCACTGGTCATGGACACGCGTGATGGTTAGCACATTGTCCCATCTCATACGGAATTTGCTTACATTATGGGAGCTGAGGGATGAAGATGCAGTATCCTTACCAAGGAGAGCATGGAGGACGGTGCTGGACAGGGCAAAGTGGACTGTGCAATGCGCTGGTGGTTTGTTGAATGACGGATTTTGGTGATGCGGCCACTTACTTGCCTCATCGTTGCTCTTTCGCGGGGTGGGTTGTTGGTATGTTAAATACATGTGTATGTATTCTGCCCGAGTATGATGTCTCTTTTCGTCTTTGAGGAAGGGAAATGCTGGGGGAACTGCAGTACGTATGTATGGATTGTTGATGGAGTTGTTCTATTGCGCAGCCCACTTGGATGGCCAAGTGACAGCCGCAACATATTTCGCTTCAGTAGGTGTAGAACTGTGTTTATTCTGTTGTTTTTTTGGCGCTGGTGATGAGAGCATTTTAAAGTATAGCCTCTCTTTGGTGCTTCAATCCCACTGCTGAATGCATATTTAATTGCTAAAAATGAAAGGCTGCTAATTAGCCTTGAGAAGAGCTTTAAAAGGTGCAAAATGGATAACTTGTAGGTAGCTGAGTGGGTGGACTTGAGGAGGGAGGGTCGTTTTTAGGAAAAGGAGACGAGATGCCTCCAACCACTTTATACAGGGACATGTATGCCAAGAATTCGGGTAGGAGGGAAGTCTACGCACAGCTTGAATAGGGTCGTAATACCTTCTGCTTCTCAGGGTGATCCGAAACATCGTCAATTTTTCATTGTCAGTACGCGGTGGCTAGTATTACCCTTGTGCAACTGCGTGGGCTTAAGTAAGATGCTGAACGAAATGGCCAGCTGAGATGGAAGATCGTTTTATTGAATGCCCATTAATAGCATCTGTTGGTGTACTTGGGGTCCCTTGTACCTTTACCAAATGTCACTTTAACCTACTGGCCTCTCAACTGTCTTGTTGGTAGTGCAGTAAAACCTCCATCCAGCTATTGACATTTCCCTAAACACAGCATAGTTGTTTGACGCACATTCTGATACAAGTAGATGATAGGACTGCTTTTCCATGAGGCTGGACTTGCATCAGGTGCTTATCATGACAAAAGTCAAGTTGTATATGCACTAGCAATAAAATTGTAGCTACATCCTGGGTTGAAAAATTAGAGTTGTTTTAGTAAAAATTCTGGGGATAAACTTACTTTCATGACCTAATGATGGTTGTTTTGGGCAAATTATTCCTAAAATATATGCACAGCTTTGCAATGCTGCATGAGACAAAAGCATGTAAATAGAAGCTACATGGCGTTATTAAATCAAAGACCTAATGCAAACTTATTTGGCTAAATTGCTCAGAATTGGTTCGTCTTGTCCTTTTGTTACTTAGTGATGAGGAACTTTCGCTCCTAAAAGTGAGGACGAGAATAACCTTGAGATTATCAAAATGCCGCACTGATGTGACGCTATAGCAAAGTAAATGCAGTTAATAAAAAGCAACCTGTGGGAATGTAAAGTGAGAGTTAACTGGGCTTTAAATTAAAAGTCGAAGGGCGCAACAACAAGCACTATTGTAAAATAAACCCGAAAAGCAGTAGAGCATTTACAGCGTGAGGACTAAACGCGAGGTATCGCTAAGAAGTTGATAGATTAAAGTTAAAAGTGAATGACCGGAAATGCGACCAATAGGAAGAACAAAACATTATTCCTGTTCTTGACGACAACAATAAAATGCGTACTGTGAATTTGTATGCAAAAGGAAAGGAGTGAATATCAACTGAACAATAAAAGGGAACTTTTCCAAAAACCGATTGACGCAAGCATCATACCAAAGAGGGGAGGGGAAAGTTGAATCGCTTAGTGTCCTTTTACAGACTGTTTGACATGCTTGAAAGGGGGAAAGGAGGGGAATAAGGAGAAAGTGGAATAGATTCATTCTCACGACCCCACATTCCAAAGACACTGTCCCCGTTCCACTTACTTGATTAAACTATAATCGGTAACAGCAAATTGTGTTGGCCACATTGTCTTTGCAGGGTGGGCTAGCTCCTGAGCCCTGCCATCATCACAATCATAATCATAATCGTAATTATCGTCATCAGTAGTTCCTTTCCCTTTGCCGAATGCGTATGTTCTGCCCAAGCATTATGTCCCCTTCAGCTTTCAGAGAAGTCTCAGAAGGGGCACTTCAGTAATTTTAACATGATTAAGTAGAATTTAAACAAACAAAATATCGCTGTTTTAGGCATATCGCGTATATTAGCCTAAGTGCCTTTAGCACTCATGATGAATGGTGAGGCATTGCATTTTTCATCCCTTTTTGGTATTTTTTGTGGTGAAGAATATACTTACCTAGTTAATTGGTTCACAACTTGAAGGCAATCGAACCATTCCGTGCGAATCTTAGGCAAAGTTCAATGTGATTCTGCAGGCCTTAAAAGGTTTCTTGAGCACTGCTAAGCTCAAGCAAATCAAATTTTGGGTTATTTTACTGGTTGAATGTAAAGGCTTGTTAATCAGATGGAACTTTGTGGAACTTTCCCGCCTTCCCTTCAGTTGACATAAAAGTTGCTACGCAGAAGCTAGTACAAAGTTGGTAGCCAGGTTTCATCAAGAAGTATGTGTGGGAAGGCTTACTACGAAACAGCAGACGAGGAGGCCTTTAACTGCACTTTGGATTTTGGGGCACCATTTTCTCGAAAATTTCTCCCATTTCCTGGTATGAATACCACGTATGGTTACATTGGTCACTCCGTCGGTCCCTATGAGGGCTCCGGAAATGCGACCTTAGTGTGAATAGTGAAAATCAGAATACTGTGTATAAATAAAATTATTTCAGCCGTTTTGCAGCTAGCAATTACTTATTCAAAAGGAGGAGTCACACCTACTATAATTGGCTGATGGAGCAGAATGATAGGCATATTAACGTAGGAAGGAACTTTAGCCGTCCTCATCTTATTTGCAAAGCAATTGCAAGTCAGCATCGAGAGTGTTAGTGTTAGTTGTTCCAAATTCAGCCCTTTTCATCTTCGAATCACGTTCATTGGGTGGAATCCTCCAAAAATAAATTGAAGTAGGAGAGCGCGTGCAATGCTGAAATAGAAAGCAAGGTGACAAGATGAAGATTTTATTGCTTGAGTAGCAATGCGCTCATCGCTATGTATTCTTCGTCCTTTTGTGATTTTTGTTCTTAACTGTAGTCTGCTGCGTCGATCCCACTTGTGTGTTTGAAACCTGTTATCAAAGCAATGTGACTTCTAGTGTGTCTGCTGTAGAATTTGATATGACTTCACTTCTGAGTATTTACCAAAGCCTTAAGTCATAACGCTGAGTCCTCACCCAAGTGATTGAGCACACATTTTATTCTCTGACCTACTTCATTTAAATCGACACCGCGAAACGCCACTGAAAAACGTGCCGCAAAAGCCCATAGTGTTTGAGATGATATATCTAACCTAGTAACTTCGAAAAGCTAAACCGAATCCGTTCCCTCCCTCCGCCTTGGTCTGAATGCGCCAAACTTGTTAAATAACTCGAAGGCGAATAAATCCTTCCTTCGAACGTAAAATGATCCATTGAAGATGTTAATGCCTCATCCCTCTATGACTACTGGCAAATCCGACGTCAATCATCTTTATAAACGCCGTGAGAAACTCAAAATCTAG
Organism: Taenia solium; assembly: GCA_001870725.1. Lineage (NCBI taxonomy): Eukaryota > Metazoa > Platyhelminthes > Cestoda > Cyclophyllidea > Taeniidae > Taenia > Taenia solium. The sequence continues at coordinate 76,617 of MIEF01007165.1, read as the reverse complement.
TCAAAACCCTTATTCTGAACAGGTTTAATAGCTTTTATAGTCAATGTATAATGGTGACTGCTCACTAAATTTTCTCTTAGCCGCCTTGTAGAGAAATAGTAAAGTTCTCACAAGTCGCTCACGTTTCAATGAATTCAAATTGTTCTCTGGACGTGGTAGATATTTTTGTGGTTTTTGAGAGGAAGTGAAAGCATAGCGTTTCAAGGCGCTGGGTAGTGATTTGATGCTCTAGCAAGGTCCTCATCTCACAAACTGGCAGGCACCCCGTAAGTGATTCTCTCCGACTTGCATTCATTTAAATAGCTGCGATTCCTCCCTTGTGCGCTCGCAGCCCCCTTTTTGCTCTTTAGAGCATAATTTCTATCAACAGCGCCTTTCTAGATGCCTTCAACGGACTGTATGTATGACAGGGACAGAGACAGAGAGAGTTAGGTAGGTTGAGGCTGAGGTTGCTGTAAAATTGGGCACATGAGAAGTTCATCCACTCTGCAACTTCTTTATTTCAACAAGCTCTTCATTACATTCGTTCCAGTGTCACGTCCTTCTTAGGTGCAAAACAGATTAAGCTTTGTAAAAATATATAGTCGTGGCCGTATCGTCACCTTGGCATGTTCGCTTAAGGCTCACTTCAGACTTAACCTAATGAGCCCTATTTGACGTCCAGTTAGTGCTATGAGCAAACTCCGGGTACTTTTTCCTTTCAAATCGCAATGCTTGTCACCCACAGCTAGTCGTCAAGACGTCTGGAAGTTAGCCAACACTAACGCGCCCCTTGGAAATTGCACTTTGAAATTGTGAATTCATGTAATAAAATGAACTGATAGACAACACTGCCACGCTAATGTCTGAAAGCATCCAATATTTTATAATCAAATAGTATGGTGACAGAAGAAGTGTTGGCGTCGTTGATCCTCAGAGAAGCAAATATCCCTTTATTAGAAAGTGGTGGAAATGCTCAATGCACTATAACTCTTTTCAATATTACTCTCCTTCACTTTATCATACGCTATAAAGTGTGCTGGATCGAAATGAAGTATTGCCAAGCTGCAGATACAGTGAATCAAAGTAAAGAAGAGCCTATAGAAATAAGAGGTAGAGTGGAGGTGTTATAGCTCCAGTGTTTATGCCATCATTTGAGTAACTGAAACGTTTTTATTCTGGAGATAACTAGACAGGCATGGGACCGTACAAGAGTGTAAAGAGTCGTTGGGAATTCTAGTTGGAACGACGCATTAAAACACGCTCAGTTCGTTCAAGTCTACCTCCTCCACCAGGCTTTTTGAAGGTTCCGCTTTGTAAGCCATACTCCTACATTACTCCCGTCTTCCAAGTAGCTTTAACGAGATAAAAGCCGTTCCGACCTTACACCCTTCTGCCTTGTTAGCCCCTTCTTTCTCTGGTGCATAAAAAACAAAACATCCCATCTCCACCATTTGCTTTATGATGCTTCGGCTAAACAGCCTACCACAACTACTTGGTGTGTGTGAGCAAGAACACGTAGCTTCTTTGTTATCACAACCGATAACGAACCATTGTCAAGGCCCATGCTAGCATCTACTTCTTCCATACTGCCCTGATTAACTGCTTTGTGCATGCCTCGAAAATTAAAGATTATGGCGCTCGCATAGCGTCGAGTCACTTCTCGAGACCGCTTCTCAAGTAGTCGCTAGGGCCCAATGTGTGTGCAAAAGGTGCCTTGGCGCAAGTTTGTTAGCTAAGAGTGTGGATGAGCGTTTGCAGATACATGCAGGCAAGGGCTGGCACCTCACCTCCTCTCCTTTGGGCCTACCGACTGACTGCGTATTGTAGAGACAATGATAAATTATGAAGAGAAGGCTTCAAGCTTCACATTCCCAGCTACGATTCATCAAAGGTTTTGCAGCCAAAGATAATCGCATCTAGTTAAACTGCCTGGCGAGAAGAAAGCGAGTAGAGCATACAGAGAGGGGGTTCGAGCACTTCCTACGGTGTTGACTAGTTGATGTGCTAATTAAAATAGGGCTTCCCTTTCTGATTAGAGGTTACCCATCTAATCGCTCACTCATGAAGCCTTTGCTGCTCAACCCTTTTAATGAAGAGGGGAATTATGTGCATTAAGGTTATTCTGATAAAAAACACAAGTAGGATTTTATTGCTGATGAAGTTTTATTGCTGGCAACCGAGGAACACTGATATCCTCCATTCCCATCCACCCTTCCCCTCCATTTCTTTGACCTGTCCTCCTCAACTCATCTGCTCTACCCTTTCCTGCTACCGACTCTTCACCATGACACGGCCACAAAAAGCGTAATGCAGATTTTCTTGATTGTAGGCGGAAAGGCGGAAGGAAATGGAGGATGAACTGGTGCCTACGAACCTGATAGAGGGCTAGTGGAAATGGAGAGTGACTTGAGAATGCCAGTTATGCGCACTCCTAGCGGTTGATTGACGTTTAAATTAGGGACCCTATCAGTGATCATGACGTCCATCTCTAGGCAATAATTACCAAAATTGATGCGTTGTTCATGGCTTTCAATTACGTTTTCCATTTAATTTCACTCCTATTTTTACGACCATAAGTGGAGGATGATTGCATTCTGTCAATTAAATTTGCGTTTGTAATTTGAGATAGGGATGAGTAGGGTTACACACACAACAGTGTTAAAATAAAACCAACATACGAAGTGTGGGAGGAGTGAACCCCTGCTTCAGTTTTCTTCTTCTACAAATTGATGCCTCTATAAGGAGCATCTAGAAGCCTAGAATTGCGTGTGCACTAATGAAATTTTTTGAGCACCTCGTGATCACTTCGCAGTCAAGTCTTCACTCGTTTCTTTGTTAAGTTTAGTGCTAGGACCTGAGCCGATTTTAAGAAATTGAACAGTGCTCGGGTAAAATAAAGATGTAGGTCATGCAATAGACCATGCACGCTGAAACGGTCGAATCATTAACTACGGAGAACATGACAGTGGGTAAAGGGGCTTAAAAGATACGGATTCGTTAGATTAATGATGGTAGATAACAGGAGAATACATCAAGCAGGTGAATTTGCGCAGACAGGCAAGTGGTATCCAGTACATTTTTCCTCATCCCCTTCGTTCATTATTCGGTCTGTTTTTTAGAGCCAAAAATTTTATTAGCGCTTCTGAGTCTCTAGCTTGATTTCTTACCTTGCTTATCACCATCACTAATAGTACTACGCAAAGGAAAACATTAGAGTTATTGACATCTTGTCGGTATCGACGGCAGTATGGTCTTTGGGTAATGCAAGTAGAGCCATTCTATAGGCCTTGTGTGCATTAGCACCACATATTCTGCCTCCGTATTGTGACTGTTTGAGTGTGCGGTTTATTAACGGAAGGAGAGCACTAAAACTGCAACTAGAGTGGGAACATTTCTTACTTTTGCGATTGAATGTCAACTCTAGCGTGGAGAAATGAAAATTCTGCGAAAAGGATAAACTGTAAAAACCCACGGCAGAAGAGGCGAAAAAGATACACCCCTTAATCAGCTACACCCATCCTGGGCTTTGAGGGACTACTTTAACCAACTGATGGACAACCATCAGTAAAATATGCACAAAATTTTCTTTACGGGATTGCCTGCTTTATCCAAACGGCAAAATCAATGCAGCAAATACGCAAAATTGTCCATCGCCTCACTCTCAGCTTCAGAGAGCCATGACAGAAATGGTAGGGTGGCGTTAAAGTGCAAAAAAACATCTAGAAGAAAGAGACGCGAAGACTCAGCCAAAGAAATTAAGTGAAACCTTGTCTTCTACCCAATGGCTTGGCTTTCATACCAGTGTTTTTAGAACTAGCGATGGCCTTCACAATCCCTCCCTCTCTGACCTCGGTTCCCAAGCAAGACGGAAGTCCAGATCCATTGGAAATGCCAGGAGAGATCACTTACGTTACAGTCAGAGATGCCCTAAGAGGCATGCGAAAGTGCTAACTGGAGTGGTTGGCTCATAAGTGGTTTTCCCACAGCACTGATTACCTCGCCATGACTGACTTGGGTGTTTGATAAGGAGGAACGCTGAGAACGATGCTTGAGGGACGAGAAGGGCAACGAAATGTTTTAGACGCTTGCTTTGCTCTTTGTTTTGGCTAACTGGTCAATTGAGGCATTACTTATGTACTTTCTGGGCAAGATCCGTAACCTTTCTTCTCAATCAGCCCATTGCACGACCATAGTACATACTCTTCTCTAATATTATTAATCTTTGGCCTTCATGCATCCCCTTGAGAGTATATGCTGCTCTTTTAAGCTAATGCAATCTCTACCTTGAAGACTGAAAATTCCAGTGGATAGGATGAACAGGTAGGCATAACTCAGCACCCGCAGCCTGTCGAGGCTGAACCAAATTTTTCAGTGACTATAGGAAGCAATTTTAATGCGACAACTTACGCCCTGTAACAAGGTGATGCGGCAAAGTCGAAAATGAGACATGCGATGCGTGCCTAGGTCCACACATAAGTTATGAATTTGATGGGGATGCTTCATCTTGACGAACTGCGCCGTTCGTGTGCTCAAACCTGTCCATTATCAAAAAGCATTTCTGTAGCTAAATGAAGTGTAAAGGCACAACATTGATAAGTTTCCACCTGCTTTTGAGATTTAGTGAGGCTGAAATCTACAGCAGAGGTGCACAAGGCTGTACTTTGCTATAGCAAAGCTGTCTGCTTGGGTAGTTACAATAATAATTCCTACGACCCCAATTGAGTCATCTTATAGTCCATCCAGGTATCCTCATTAGTTTCACTCTACCTTATGACACTTTATTTTATAATTTTATTAACTGATCAAGCACCTGGTCTTAGGTTGTCAGGGACGCATGTTTCCTTCCTCTTGCTCAATGGCATCAATATTATTAGGTGGGGTAAGCGTAGGGTCAGTTTTGCCGTAGCGATGAAATTAATGTAAAACAGGTTAAAATATGGGCAGCTAAGGGCTCTAAAACTTGGTGCTCAAAAATTTGTTCAATTTGACAGAATGTATTTCCGTTTAACAGATCTTGAAATCCGTATCCACTTTGTCCTCAGTGAGTGTATTTGGGAAGCATTCCATTGGTATCTAAACTTTCTCTCAGGGCGTACTCATGGCTGTCGACTTTCCTAGAACTTTGTTAGACCTTCAGATATTGGAGGAGATTTATTTTAAGCACCAATGCTTTCATTCCTAGCAGTAGCTAGAACACATCAGCGCAACCAGTCCCAATCTGCTATTGTGAGCAGGCAAAGTCGTTAATGCACATAATTTATGCATTGCTTACTTTAGAATCTGTAGGAATGGGACGACTAGGCCACAGCATAGGAGGAGAAGATAGAGTACAGGCAAGGTTATCACTTCCACTCATCGCGAGATTGTGATCTCTGGCCACATCATGCGCACAAATAGTTCCCATTGCGCACTTGCCCTGGGTATCGCAAAGGAGTAACAGTAATAGAAAAATTGTTTAAGCCTAACTTGTCCAAAGTCATCTGCTATTTTCGCCGCCAATTATTCCCCAACGAATATGGATAATGTGTGCTTTATTGATGAGACATGAGATCAGTTTTGCCTCAAAAGCGTTTTATGCACAAAAACGCTATGGGGATGCAAATGAAAGGTTTGGAGCAAAGTTAGCAAGTGAGGAGCGGAGAAAATGAACCTAGTCTTAATCAAATTATTCTTAACCTAGTTGCAGGTATAAGTGTGATTGCGGACCATAAAGCAAATTAGACACTAGGAAATAAAAAGTGGATTTGTAGTGATTTTTTCCGAACTGCTCCTTTCTGAAGCATCTATTGGATTCTAATGCATTTCTTTCCTTAACGTGAGCAGAGGACTTGAATAGCCAAGCAAACAAATCTGTGACAAAGTATTTCTCCCACTTGTACGTCCAGAATGCTACAGAGAATGGAACTTCAGTGATTATATTCGGATTCATAAGATGAAGTGCAGCAGGACAGAAGAAAGGGAATGAGAGCCACCGAATCCAACTGCTTTTGGTAGTGTAGATGTCGAAGTGAAATGGTTGGTGGTGCCTACAAATCTAGCAGTAAACAAGTAGGAATGGAAGGTAATTCGATAATGTCAGTCGTGCATAATTATAGTAACTGCTTGATGCTTAACTTAGGGTCATTGGTGATGCACCTGAAGTACTTTTCTAAATAAAACCTATTAAAAACGACGCATTATACAAGGCTATACAATCTCGAATCGCTTTGAATTAACCATACTTATGTTTACAACTTCACACTTCACAATTTAGCAGAGGCGGTTATCCTAGGCCACGATTTTCGGATAAGTCTCCGCACAATGTCAGTCAGTCACGCATATGTATCACCTTAGACTTCTCAGAATAGGAAGGGGGGACACGATACTCGGTCAGTATATGCATTAGCACCGTACATAATGCGAGGTAAGACCCCAGGCCATACCCATCCATCTCTGCAAAATCTCGAACACACATTTATCAAACGCACAACAAAAGCAATTACTACAAAACTGATCGCATCCCTGTGATTTTACCTACGTTAAGCTTCAAAGGTCACCTAAGTGGCATCCTGCAATAAAGGATGTCAATTATTACCTACAACTGCCTCCGTGATTCACTCACAGTAAGCCTCAAAGGCTATTTGAGGGGCATCCTCGAGAGGTAACATTCATCTCGGTGCAGACACCACAATTTTCAAGGCGCACACAATATGATTGATCAGGGCAACATAGATTTAGTAGCCGTAACGTTAATCACTTCTGTTTAGTCTCGGAACCACAATCTTCTCAAGCATTAATATTGAGCAGAAGCGTCCGATATCAGACGATCTGCGGCAAAGAGCAAAAGAAAGGTGGAGATTCGAAAGGCATGCTGCGCTGGTTGCCAGATGGATGCAAAATGAGATTCAAACCCTATAGTGACATTTAATTCTTCATAAATGCTTTAGAGGCAAGAATAAAGCATGAGCACTGCGCACAAGAAGAGTTCTCCGAAATGCATGGAAGAGGAGGCGGACTTGGTCGAACAAAGTCTGTTCCTGCACTTCGTTCCAGCCGGGCAGTTTTTGCAACTTCTTCCGTTCCTGTATGGTCTTATGTCTGAGTAGTTGCCACTATGACAAATAACGGACAGCTGCATAATTATTCAACATTGGTAGATTAAATCACATTATCAAACTTACGAGGGTTTATATTGACAGGCAAGTAGGTACACCGGCGGCGACCACTGGGGTCTCAAATGGTCGCATTGTTTTAGCGCACACCCTAGCTCGTTGGATGCTGCCCATACCATCTAGTTTCGCATACAAAAGGTAATGTTTACCAATTTTTCTGGTAGATATTTTCCATTAGCATGAGTAGAAGAGCATAAATTACATTACCGAACACATATCGTTCTTTTTAAATTATCAAGGATAGTGATAACTGAAAGGACACCAGCTTACTTGAGTGTAGTGTGAGCAAACTTTTCCAGGAGCACACTTATTTCTTTCATAGGAGAAGTCCTTTACCTCCTCCCACCATTTGACAACCATTTCGATCAAATTGCGGCTCACACCTCCGGACAGCGCGAGATTTTGTCCATATCCTCGGTACTCCGGATATTGTGTCAGATTCGGGTGTTCATATTTGCACTTCTTTACCCACTGATTCGCTAGTTGTTCCAGTTTCCGACTGTATACCTTCCAAGTAGAAAAAAGCTTGCAAACTCAGGTAGTTGAGTGCCTAGCTCTGAGCCCACCTTAGGAACAAGGAACCTACCATCTCCATCATGTTTGTGGCGGGTGGCTTCACATCGGCTCGTTTGTGGTTGTGGTATCGAAGAAGATCATTGCGTTCCTTGGCAGTTGGAGTGTTCGAAGTCACAAAAGTGACTAATATTAGAATGCATTGAAACCTGGCCATTGTGCTGACAGTAGGAGCTGAGGCAAACGATCGATTTACTGTGCCTTACCTGAGTAAGCAAGTTGGCAAAATCACAGCTACACAGCGAGTTGTGTGGAGCGCGCGCGGTCCCCACAGCTTTTTATATTATTATTCTTCTCTGCCTAATAAAAATTAATTGCATGTTGAAGTAAGATGAAATTAATCAGAACCAAAATCAATCGTGTGGGAAGTGTCATAAGGTGGAGTGAAACTAATGAGGATACCTGGATGGACTATAAGATGACTCAATTGGGGTCGTAGGAATTATTATTGTAACTACCCAAGCAGACAGCTTTGCTATAGCAAAGTACAGCCTTGTGCACCTCTGCTGTAGATTTCAGCCTCACTAAATCTCAAAAGCAGGTGGAAACTTATCAATGTTGTGCCTTTACACTTCATTTAGCTACAGAAATGCTTTTTGATAATGGACAGGTTTGAGCACACGAACGGCGCAGTTCGTCAAGATGAAGCATCCCCATCAAATTCATAACTTATGTGTGGACCTAGGCACGCATCGCATGTCTCATTTTCGACTTTGCCGCATCACCTTGTTACAGGGCGTAAGTTGTCGCATTAAAATTGCTTCCTATAGTCACTGAAAAATTTGGTTCAGCCTCGACAGGCTGCGGGTGCTGAGTTATGCCTACCTGTTCATCCTATCCACTGGAATTTTCAGTCTTCAAGGTAGAGATTGCATTAGCTTAAAAGAGCAGCATATACTCTCAAGGGGATGCATGAAGGCCAAAGATTAATAATATTAGAGAAGAGTATGTACTATGGTCGTGCAATGGGCTGATTGAGAAGAAAGGTTACGGATCTTGCCCAGAAAGTACATAAGTAATGCCTCAATTGACCAGTTAGCCAAAACAAAGAGCAAAGCAAGCGTCTAAAACATTTCGTTGCCCTTCTCGTCCCTCAAGCATCGTTCTCAGCGTTCCTCCTTATCAAACACCCAAGTCAGTCATGGCGAGGTAATCAGTGCTGTGGGAAAACCACTTATGAGCCAACCACTCCAGTTAGCACTTTCGCATGCCTCTTAGGGCATCTCTGACTGTAACGTAAGTGATCTCTCCTGGCATTTCCAATGGATCTGGACTTCCGTCTTGCTTGGGAACCGAGGTCAGAGAGGGAGGGATTGTGAAGGCCATCGCTAGTTCTAAAAACACTGGCTTAGATTTGTGTCCGTTCCTTGCGAATGAGGACGGCCAAAATTAGTAGAGGAGAAGGATTGAAATATTTGCTATGCTTTACCTTCCCTCCATATTTTTTTCATGTGTACGCTAGTGTGTTTGTGGGTTTGAGATATAAGTGTTGATGGTGAAGCGAAGAGATGAAGGATAGATGGCTGCAGAGTAATTAGAGCGAATGGGTAGAGGAATGCTGCTTAGTGATGGAAAGTGGAAAATTAAGAAGAAAATTGAAGCTGCTTTGCGAAGAAATAGGTTCTGGATGGTAGCATCTAGAAGCCTGGTTTATTAGTCAGGCACGTAATAATAGAATTAGGTAATGAGTGGTCGCATAAGAAGATGAACAGGAAGAAAGTGAGGCAGATAGCTGGGATAATAAGTGTGGGTTGATAATGGCTTGACATTTGGAGTAAAAATGAGGTAAGTTGTGAAAAAGTGGGTTGTGGGTTGAAGAAAACTAGGTACCTAAGTAAGTGCTTAAGATGGATGCATGTAGACGCAGACGAAGTGATATGATCTAGCAGGATAGAGGGTTGAGATAATGTGGAGTCGGTTAGGCTGTGGAGCGATATGAAACAGGCAATTAGAGTAATGAGGCTGGAGTATGTAGATAAAGAACCAGAGACAGAAGCTGATTAGTAGGAAAACTAGGTTTTAGAATGATGAGAATTCGGGAGGTTAAGAACTGAGCCGGATAGGTAGATAAGTGAGGTCAAGATATGGAGGATTGAAGTTAGAAATAATGGGAACTCGATAACCGGAAAGACCGACAAGCAATAAGGCGCCTAGGCAGTTGGGTAAGAAACAAGGCCATGTGTTGCTTGAAAATAAGGGAAATTGTGGCGTATGGGTAAAGAAATATGTTCATATGTGGTGGCAACTAAGGAGGAGAATGGAATCAGGAAGAATAGGTAGTGTTGAAAGAAGGGTATAAATGGATGGAAAGTGAAAGAGACATGCACAGAAAAATGTTGTCGAATGATGGATAGTAGAATTGTGTAGGAGGGAAGGTAGAGAAGTTGGGTTCTGAATTAATAGGGACAGGGTAACAAGGAGAAACTATGAAGGAAGGCTTAAGAGCAATAAGAGGTAGGTATTTGTGGAGTGGGAGGAAGTGTAGCAAATGGAAAAAGGGTGCAGGGATGGAATGATGGAGAGGAGTGAATCAGGAAGGTAGGGAATTGCAGTTGTGGAAAGGCAGAGAAGAAATGCTTCATTCATTTCTCCACTCACTTTTCCCTGTTTCGTCAAGTAATACTACAGAGAAGACATGGCTCAAGCTGCCATCATCGTGTGCAGATGTCAGTGGCTGTGAAAATAAGGCATGATTTTTCAAGACTATGCTTGTATTGGGGAGCAAAAAAACCCCAATAGCTTTAGGATAATGCATTCGTGTATTAATTGGTGGGAAAACCATTTACCGAAAATACGATTTCATTCTTGAACTCAAAAAGAGTCAAATACGGATGCATTTACAGGGACTGAGTTTTACCACTCTAATGCTTGAATATAGGGAATGAAGAACACGAAAAAAATAATTTATCATCTATCTTATAACCATCCTTTCTCTCCGTCTTATTGCGTCCCGATTCTGTTAAGGCGAAATTTGGGGAGGCAAAGCTAGGTAACCAGACATACAGTTAAGCAGCGCCAACGACACCGGTGATCCCATGGACCGAAGGACTATATACGAGCGTCTGTTAAGGATAGGATCGCCACGTGTTTTGCAATAGCTGCCTTTTACGTGCCTCCTTTGAAGGACGTGCACCATCAGTGGTTGGGTATCAACAGGTTACCCTAAGGATTTGCTTCATCAATAAAATAGTTAGCTCTTTATGCCACAGTACCTAAAAGGAAGCACACGAGATGGGCCCTTTTATCAATCCAGGCCGAAAGGAACGAATATTCGGGCAATGATTAGTGGTGGGAGTGCAGATGTGGCCTGACTACCAGATATGATGAAAGGGAGGCAAGGGAGAGGCGTCATTGTCGAATCTTGCTTTAGTGTATGAATAATAACCATGACAATTAAAATTTTTAAACTTAGAAATATATGCACACAATTATTTGCGAATTATTAGTCAGGAAAATTAAGAATTAAATCGCTTTTAATGCATGTGTTACGTTGCATGCACCATGCATCACTCTGTATACACAAATATGGACAAAGAACATCTTTGATTTCCATAAGCAGCAAATCAACCGTGTTTGCATGATTTGATGCTGTAAACATTTGCAATTAGAGACACTTATGAAAAAGGCAGATTTGGATTATCTTTTTAATGATATTTAAACACTACTCTTTCCGGGCTTATAATGCACCTTTGCGATCCATGTCCGGCCATTTAATCGGGGCTTCACTTGTTAAAAAACATGTAATGAGGAAGAAAATGTATTTTACTTTTGATTTTAGCAATCTAGCATAAACAACACTTACTCACATAGCACTCGGGGTATTTTGCGTAAGAGGGAATTAGTAACACCAAGAAACGGTGACACGCAATAGTTGGTAATTACTGAAGAGAACGTCATCTGCTGCCTTGACGCAATAATTGGGAATAGGCTACAGCAGATTGCCTAGTTGAACTGACGAGTCTTAAGGACTTTCAACCTGCAAGAAAGACATCAAAGATAGGAATCTTATGTTACTATAGCAGGTTGAATGGAAGAACCAACCAACCTTTAGCGAGCATCGTACCATAAACACATTCACAGTCCTCTTCAAAACAGCCCCCACATAAAGTATTTTTACTCAGCACTGAAAAGAAAAGAAGACATGGCGTAAGCGCCACAATGAGAAACTGTGTATTTCTTAACAATACATGAGTTTAAAGTTTGAGCACTAAATTTTGGGACCGCTGGGGTGTGAAAAAGATGGGTAGAAAGGAGGCAAGGCGAAATTCTACTAAGGAAAAATGCGGCCTCTAATTTGGTTTGATGTAGTTTCTATCGAAGGGTAAGATTGACTTACCCAACTACTGTGACTCCACAGACAGAATTAAGAAATGTTCTATCAATGTGGGTAATTCATTTAGGCAAGTTGACAGCCTTATAAAAGAATAAATGTCTCTCTTTCTGCTTGGATTGGATCACAAAGCTTAAAATTCCGTTTGATTATGTATGTATTTTGAAAATTTAAAGCTTTCATTTATTAATAAAAGATGTGAGTTAACTTCGAGCCGCGGCAAATAACCCTGTGAAAATTAGAGGTAAGAGAAGTTCCCCTAATTGAACCTGAAAGAAATGCAAGCAAATCGTTTCAGTTTTACAAAGAAAAGACATGTAACCATTGCATTGACTAATTTGAAGGATTCTGCCAATTTTGAAGGTCAAATGAGTGAGGGTAATGCAAAAGGGCTGTTGGAAGTACATGCCTGTGTGTGCCACTTCATAATGAGCCTGAAGCTGACGCTGAAACCTGAAGTGCCGGGTGCAGACTGGAAAAACCACCGTCGTGAAGCCTTGCGACGAAATGAGAAGGCAGAAGTGATGATATGATAGCGAGAAGTTGACTTCTTCTCCACACCGGAGTGCTCACCTCTGATAGATTTTCAAGCTGCAGGTTAGGAGAACTCAACATGGCAATAAACATCATGCCTTCTCTGCACATGCATTAAGAATTTTTCTGGGTGGCCCTTGTATGCAAAGAATAAACGTTCCGAGCACTAATTGGGTCATCTTCCGAAGTTGGGAGAGCAACGTGCCGCTTAAGCAATCAGTCTGCCTGTTTCAAGGGAATCCATGTCGATGCATAGGAGATGATTGAGGGACTTTTATGATGATGATGATAAGGCTGGTGCAGCTACCTATTTTAAGAGTGAAACTCATTTAAATAGGTAGCAAGGAATAATTCAACGCTGTTCACAGACGACTACTGCTGTACTTGTAGAGAGGTTCAATAAAATCTGCACGTCAATATGTAATTTGCCTTTGGACAGAAAATCAAATAATTTGCTTTAAACCACCAGCTTTCTTCCAGAGGGACTGCTTGACTTTAGGAAATGCGTCATGCAGTTGCCTATTGGGGTTAAGTTAATCCGTTTGTTCTTTGTGACATCATCGGATGTATAAAGCTGTTCAAATTGCAATGGTGCCAGTTTCAAGGAAAGGGCAGTCAGCGTAAATACACAACGTTCTTACCGATTTAAAAGGAGCGTTTTCTTTGCTTTCTCTATACTATTAATTGAAGTGGATATCATTAAACAATATCACCATAAATGCCATGGATTTAAAGTCAATTCAGGCAAATAAAATGCATTAATCTCCTTTTGACTGGTCTTAATCACGGATTTATGGCTTAGAAAGAACCAGGTGTTCGCTTCCACCATAAGGTTACGCTGTCTTTTTAAGTTTGATGGTGGCGAATTGGCAAAAGGGTGATCACTACCAAGAGACTGATAAATTGTTTGTGGTGTTCATATTTAGTTGACCCAGAGGTTTATGCTACCTAAGTGCAGAAAGTAGAGGTTTATTTTTGACTAGAGGTATATGCGCATAGATTTTAATGGTTCACTGTTTAGCATCTACTGGTCTTAAGCCAGACTTATGGACACAATAAGTGTCAGGCTCTTGTGATGCAGTGAGGCAAAGTTGAGCGGCAGATTCCATCACATGTACACAACTGGTACACGATGCTACTAAAGATTTAAATGAATAACTTCCTGGTGCCAAAGTCACAGCCATTATTCGAACTGGTGTGGTGGGAAGGCAATGTCCTCATTTTGTTTGGCTACTTCCTTTGACAGTGAAAAGTCTTCGGCGCCTTTGCGTGAGTTATTCGGTCAATTCTATTACCTGAATCTTTTAACTCTAAACCACTAGATTCAAATTTTCCTACTAGGGTCAAGGTTTTTTGACCAGTAACCTTCGGCACAGATTTCGGTCTACTGATCTGCATCCCAACCTTGTATGTAAGAAGGTTAAGGAGCTCTCATTGATCAGAAACCATTGCACATGATAGAAACAAATTAACACGCAATTCTTACTTGCTGAGCAGCAAGCGGTCTGTTGATATCGCGTGATTTCTAGCAGTTGCGGTGGCGCTGTAGCAAAACATAGGTGTTAAATATGCGAAAGCGGATAAGTCACTACACATTCCACTAAAATATATGGTAAAATGAATAACACTGTTCGAAAGATTCATTAATGCAATTTCATCTTCTAAACGGTAAGCGGTTACTGTAATACCCATGTTCTTAAATGTACTTTGAAAACGAGAGGCGGGAGGACAACTTAAACCTGGTCGTAGGCCAACGCTGTCGCTTCCCGGGATCAAAGACGCCATCGTCATATAAACCTCGACTGCACTGCAACACGTCCTTCCTGTGCCTATAGTAAAGGGAAAGGGAAGAATCCTCTAGAGTTGCAGTGCCTTAGCTTAAGGGAATTTATAATCAAAACAGGTAGAGTGTAGCCGATGTGATCTATTATACCATTCTAACAACCTTTAGGGCTGTTACTTCAAAAATGTTTCAAAATCACTTAATTGCATTAGAAACAAGAATAGGAGTGTGCAGAGATTAATCCAGGTTTCTGGCATCAGTTAGGGAGGATCGAACGTCTTTTATTTGCACTTTACACAAATGCCTTTCCTCCTATCTACAAAATCAGTTTTATTTATATGCATTGCCATTATATTTTTTGTGACCTAGTGCGTTTTTTTAATATTTCGTGAAAGCACTTTTGCCGCTTTATCATGTGAGTGGGAAATTGGAGCAAAAGTTCTCCTGATGCTGGCTGCAGTCCCATAATTTAGCATAATTAAGGATTTTACATCCTCCATTAAAACTAAAAACAGTATTAAAACAAAAAAACAGAAACATACTTAAGAAAATCAGGTGCTCGTGGTATTTTGCTTAAACAGTTAACCATGGTTTCGCAAGAGATCCATGAGACGGCATCAAAAGGCGTAGAATGCCGAGAAAGCTTTTTTTGTTCCACTGTCGATCAGACTTGCCCTAAGCAGGCGGCACGAGTAAGCCGGTGGTCACATTGGAAAACACATCAGTCCTTTTGTCGCGTCAAACACGACTCTGTTTCGTAAGGCGCTCAACGACACACTGAGACCGTTAACTTTATGCAGGGTCACTATCGTAGGGATTTCAAAGACAAGCGCTTCCGGTAGGACAATTTTATCTTTAAAGGTCTAATTCTCCTATAAACTCTCTGGCGTGATTTTAAAAAGCTGAGATCAGTAGGCTTTTGTTGATTCGTGTCTTCATGTACACACTTTCCTGTAAGTACACTCACACACTTATCATATAATTAATAAGTCGTGTGATGAACTGGGAAAAGCAAATTTTATACATTAGTGGCTTTGAACATTCAGCATTGTTGGAGTTCACTGTGTTAGTGTCTGTGCAGGCCAAATCAGCCAAGCTCATCATGACTCGGACTGGTTTTTTATTCACGTATCCAATTAATGCCTACTTCATAGCAACTCTTTACGACACGCAGATGTACGAAGTGAACTTTCTTTCCCTACATCACTCTGCGCCCGCCATACACCTAACCCACAACCCACACTACAAACAGGAAGATCCGGTAAAATAATGCGAGCTTCATGTCAAACCAAAATGGCTCCACTTTTCTTGCTTCACCATATCCCTTCTATGCTCGTCGAAGTTTGCAAATACGTGAAAAAATGGCGTTGTATGTTGATGTGGTCTAGACAACCAAGTTTTAAATAAAGGCCGCGATTTTGTCTGCTAACAGAGCTGGAGTGTGTACGATAAAAACTTATCAATGCACTGAATTTAAAAATTGTCTATACTGAGCGATAGGCACAATCTGTGTGACGAATTACAATGACGGTGGTGGGATTGGTATCAGCCAAGACAAGCGATGGGCTGCAGACATGGGAAGACAAGAGGAAATAGGCATCTCTGCTTCTGTGAGGTTATATTAAGTCGGTTCGGGTTAGTACATGCGCCGATGACGCATTTGAGACGCTTGAGATTGCTGGCTAGCTTTATCGCATCTAACACGCTTCTAAACACTTCTAAAATCAGAAAAGACGCATCAGTCAAGTTCGGAGGATGACAGGTGGGGAGGAGCAAGCTGTGCTTAGTTGTAGAAAAATGGTGGTGCAGCTGTACTTTCATCGGCTGGATGGAATTTGGTGGAAAACATTCGTATTCCTCAACCAAAGATTCCTTTAAAGCGGTAGCTGTTGCTAGCAATTGCAGTGGCATCGACTTCCTGGTGCTAGCTTGGTCAGACTGTTGTTTTTGGGTTGGAATTTGCATTTCAGTGTTCAATCTTGGATTAGTTCATTACATTGTAAAAGGACGCAGTAAGCCGTTTTGTAATTTTCGGCATATTTTATTAACGTCCACATTTTACAAGAGAGGCACGCTTCCTGCTTACGACCTTGAATAACGTCACATGATGGGTCTATGACAGGGCTTTTTATTTACTGTCAAAGGCCTATGATGTGCCAAAACTGCTTTTCTACCAGTAGGTCATGTTGCACACCTGTTAGGTCTCAATGCAAGGGGGCCGGAATGGTATCAAGATAAGAAACGTCAAGTATAAAAGGAAGGAGAATTTGGGATTTGGGCGTCTTGGGAAGCAAAGAAGAGTTTGAAGATGCACTGAAGCAGCTGAAAGAGTTCGGTTTCTCAGCTTTGGGCTATAAACTGTTTACAAATGACGTTTTTATCGGCGGTTTACACATCGTGATGACAAAACTGCATAATTTGTGCAAAAGACGCGGCCTTCCGTCGGAAAAGTTGCCGACCACATGGCTGCTAGGTCATTTGTGTTAATCCATCGATCATACTATTGTTCGGTAAGAACAACCAATCCGAAGTAGTTCCGCATTGATTAATTTATTGACAGTTCGATAAGACGCAGGACACTTGCGCATATAGCGTCAGTTTATGGGACTTTATCACCAGGAGAGGAGCTAGGCGCCATGGTGTTGGCGGTTGCAAATGAAACCAGCTGTTGTTGTTTCCCACTAAAAATATTCACCAATTTGGTACTGTGTCGAGTCATAAAAGTTCCCGCATGATCCATACATACATCCACTTGAGCAGCTGCAGCCTCCACCACAGCATCCCTGCTCACCAAGGGTCTCATTACCCTAAGCCTTCTAATCCCCTTCTACTAAAGACTGAGTTTCCAAACCATGGGACAACGATCTGGAATGCATGCAGTTGCAAGATCCACCTTGTCAACCGCAGCCAGCATTTTTACCAGAATGGCACACGGATGAGTTGTGTGACGTAAATGTCGGTTGTTTTGGATAACCGTAGCCATCGGCTAAAAGACATCCGCACACAATAGCGAAGGTGGTCTCTAAACTCATTGCAATGATAGAATACTGAATAACTTTGGTATGCTATTTTGTTATTATTCATAGTCTGGTCACGCCAAAGATTTTCGTGAGAACCGAAATCGCCTTCTCCAAAAGTTTGAAGAAAAGCATATCGAAGTCGAAAATCATCACATTGTTGCAGTGAGATTTGAAAGTTGATGGCGATGAATTCCGATGTTTCTTAGTAGAAAGTTTGATTTTCTGAAACAGAGCATTATTCTCGGCCATTTATCTGTTACATTATGGTATGGGCAGTAACTGCGACTGTTAGGATAGTGTCTTCAAAGGCACCTGTTCCGAGCCATTGTACAATATTTTCGGATTTGACGCCTTTATGCAGAATAACCATTTTAGATGCGAAAGGAAATGGGATGGCTACGGGTGTTTAAAAACACAGGTAGGAATAAAGGCAAACAAAAAATGATTTAAAAGTCAGGATCTCATCTCTGATACTTTTGCGGCTGGTATATTGTCCGACGGAAAATCCGCATTACATTGTTCTTCTCATTGCATTGTTTGCAATAATTACGTCAATCAGGACTGATAATTTGACAAGTTTGAAAATACGATCAAACTTTATCAATTTCATTTTCTAACTATTAGCCAAGAGTACATATTAGTCAGCTTAACCTGTAAAGAGCAAAAAGTAGAACATCGTCCCCTTTAGCTTGTCCTGTTTTACTGAGCTATCAACTAGAGAAACTCGCGCATAATGGCTATGTTTTATTGCAATAATGTGATATTCAACGGCTTTGGTGTATTCTTTCATAGCCTGATTGCGCCTCACCGACCCCCATTGCATCTGTTTAACAGCCAAAATGTCCTAATGCTCTGTAGCCTGTGGGTTTCCAGAGGTGCTATTTTTTCATGCACTAAATTGCCAGAGACTAAAATCTGTGATGAGCAAAAATGTGGGTTTCTTCATTCTCATAGATAAAACTGAGTTATCAGTAGCTACGCATTTGCAATGCCATGACCCATTTTCTAAGCAAATGTTTTTGTTACCAATGCTCTCTACCTTCTGCACAAACTAACGACCTCCCCAAATTCAAATTTCGCGCACTTCGTTTACTATTGCTTGCGGATGATAAATTTTTCTGAGCCCTTCCAATTATTGTAGAATGTTAAGCGACTTCTTAAAAAATTGTAGCTAAGCCATCGACACGAATGCAAAATCCAAATACACGTTACGGTGGTGATAATGTCAAAGGTGCATCCAACGTATTTTGAGAATGTCATTGCACTTGTCAGATCATTCATTGCTCCTTTCCTTACTATGATGCATAGGCATTTAGCACTGCTAAAGCAACACCCAGAATCCAATGCAACAGTTTCAATAATTCTGGCAGTGAACCATCCATGGTGGTAGTTTGGGTGACTGTGCGCGACTATTTCTTCTCGGCTATCTGAGTTACGCTCATGTGTATTACCAGGTACTGGCCATTAAGTTCCTGCAATAATCCCTAATTTAGGACCAGTGAAAACACCCGTATTTTTTCAAAGATGACAAGTGTTGTGAGTTCGCTAAATCCCATCCACGGGTGGGCCTCAAATTGCAGAGCCTCGGAGATCGTCACATTAATGAATGTTAAAAGAGAAAGGGTTAGCACTAAGAAGGATGCGGGAGTCACATGCAAAGTGAGTGCGTACACATGCATAAAGGAAAGGGATGAGGCAAATGATACCGTCCTTACACGCATTTTCGCACTTTGAGTCGCATCACATCGCATAGCCTTTCTAAACAGCACAGTGCAGCACAATAGGGTGCGAACCAAAATGGAGCAGAGCTTTACCTCACTCCACTATTACTTCGATCTCTGCCAAGCAAATTAAGTAGTCTGTACGCCAATAGGTTCTTTAAGAGAAAGATGCAAGAGATAGTCTTGAGGTTCACTGCAATAGCTACATTTCGTCAAGATGTTATTCTTCAGTACCTTTCCTGCTTATTAGCATGTCATGCAGGTACTGGGATGCTCATGTTATTTTGACTGTAGGTAGTAGACAAATGGTGGTAGAGTGGTTTCGATTTCATGCTAGAAGTGAACCTTAAGCTCTTTTCGTCCAAATTTTTTTATTAAAAGGGAGGATGTGGTAAGGAGGAAACGCTGATAGAACCCGTAGAGGATTTGGATTTGGACTTGATAATTGGTGCTGACTCTTTACTTAACCTCCGGCAATGCAATGAGGCACGCAGGCAGCTGCTTCGCGACCAAAAAATATGTTGATAACACCTGTAGCTCTCTATTTGAAGTCGCTGAAAATCCATAGACACCTCTGTTTAGGATATTTAATGGTGGCTGCTTAACACTTTCTGTGGTGATAATTGGAATTTCCATCAAAAAGCGGGGCAAACACTAGAAAATTGCTCCAACTCCCAAAGGACATGGACGCTTTGCTGGTCGCCTTCTTTTCTGATGCTTTAGTGGGTAACACTTAAGCAAATTTGATCTGACAGAAGTTGGCATAGTAAAGTAAAGTCCATTAAAATGGTGCAGTACCTTCTTTCAAAACTGCTCTTTCTTTGCAAGACTTAGAAACATGAATGAAGCGTCTGTTCCGTTCCATGGTTAAGCAGCAAATAAAACACCCTTAGTGATTGAGTGGAAGGAAAGTTTTTTCACTGAGTAGCTTTTTTTAATTCACTTTCTAAATCTCTTGCAAATAAAGTGCTTTTTACTCCACCAATTAATTGCTGGTTTGCATTTGTGTCTGCCGAAAACGCGCAATGATGCAGCCAATGATCAAATAGCTTTCTCTTGGCAAGTAGGTCAAAAATTGCAAAAACAAAGGCGCTTTTTAAGCTGGAGCCATTTAACATAAAAAATTTATTGCTTGCTGCAATGGAACATAGAAACTTTAGTTTTTTCGAATAAATGAATTTATCCGGATAGCTAGCTCCTTACAGGGCGGCTGAGGGTTGATATGGAATTTGTCGATTTGAGGAGAGCATTGGAAGAAAGGGTACAGGTAAGTCACAAAGCTGTTTCTCCTTTCCTTTGAACCCCAACAAGTCAGTTATGTTTTACCGAACTAGCGCATTTTTGTCTACCTGCTTTTGTAACTTCGTCACGATACGTCCTTTTCCATCTACTCCTTATGCGAAGGATACTAGCGATAGCGACTGGTTCTACAGTGTAAAGTTGCCTCATTATATTGTAAAATCTCCATCAAATGCTTTGCCACTAATGCATCTGTCCTAAAGCAGCAGAAATCAATGTCCCTAGCAAAGGTTGTACTCTGTTTATCAGATGAACATTCGGTCAATGCATATGAGTACATAGCACTGGAATGACAATTGTATTTAAGTCATTGTTGACTTTCAAATCATTACCTATTCCCGCGAACCCACTGGTTACCAGAACTTATACATATCATGCCACCTCATGATTACTTTATTACCTAGCCTTCTCGACTCATTCTACAATCCAGGAGTTCTGATTAAATGTCTTGAGCTGCGACAGTTAACACAATCGTTTATCGATGCAGCAGCCGATCAAATGACACGAGAGAATAAGCGCTGAACACATTACTTTAATGGCGGCGTCACTGACTCCCTCCTTATTCAAAAAGTTTAGATTTTAGTGCAAATAAATTAAAAAACCTTAGTAAAATCTTCAGTTAAATTTCTCACACTGGCATAGCTGCTAGAGGCTAAAATAACCCCTGATATCGAATTTCTTGAATGTTTTGCTTTATAGGTCCCATTCATCACCAACCAGGAAGGACTCTGATCAGTGTGCTTATCTATCTTTGCCAAAAAGTGTGTCATATTAACAAAGTGTACTTGAGAAAGATCTGCTTTTACCGGTTATATGATACCGAGCAGTTTGTTTACTCACTTTGGTCAAGAATCGCTGGGCTTTCAGATAGCAACTCACTAGGAGCATAATCAAGTTCGTTACGATCCAGCAAAATAATAAACACAATAGGCGACTGAACATCTTAATCTCTTATCCAGGACCTTTGTACTATACTCGTAATTAAATGAGCTCCCTTCTCCCTCATCCTGCTTTCTCCAACACAGCTTTTCATCATTCCTATTAGAACCAGAGGGATTTCAACGCCATCTTCCTCAAAAGTGGCAGAACCAGTTGGGTAATAAGCTTGGGGATTTCCTAGCCCTCTATTGTAATTTTAAAACCACAACATTATCCAGCAGAGTACATTCATCAAAAAGAGGAGATGAAAGTAGCAGAGGCGCCAATGAAGAGCAGCATGGATCGAGAAACCTAGACAGCAGAGTTTTTTGTGCCCGAAAGTCCTCTTCATCGTTTAGTGTGGGTGCCTTATTTACTAAGGTGACCTACAAATAGCACACAGGACCTGCTGGTTGCGTTTTAAATCCAATTTATGTGGTTTTGCTCTGCACAGCCCTGGATTTCCCACATTAAGCATGCTACTCATGGTTAATAGACGATTGTGGTACACGCAAAAATGAGGCGAAAATGAACAGTAAAGTTAATCCTAACGAACACTAGGTCCAATTATAAGCACAAATCTTGAGCGAACGTCAATAAGTTTAGTAAAATAATAGATGGCTTTACGGGCCGATTTTTAATGGCAAAGAGATATTTTAAAATGTTTTGTAAATTAAATATTGATTTATTCTTGGAATAACTTATTTATTGCATGCTAAAGTCATGCCAGTAGGACGCTGGGCAAAATCAAGTGTGCCCAAAATTATTATTAGCGTGTAGCGGAGGTAATTTGGCGTTGGCGTTTAGCATTGCTCGTAATGAGACTAGTGAGATCAGCCTACTGCCACCATCTTGCATATGTCACCAAAGCTGATGAGGTCGGCTATTACTTTACGTAATCTAGATGCAAGGTAAAACAGTGGATAAATTCAAAGCCATCATTTAGGTTAATTCTTTTTAGCTTGCTTAGCTAATAGCAAAACAATTAAAAAGTGCCATTTTTAAGCGAAAGCATTTGACCCTGAAACATGGCAAATGGGTCACGTTGAGACAGTGAGGAGGGAGAAAGGTAACAAAAATTACTAACGCGGGACTGAAAGGTTGTATGTACAGCTTACTAGGGTGCAATAAAAGATAACTTCGTCACTACAGATGACCTAGGCAGAGCCTTGGCAATGATGGAACTGAGAGTAATATTGGTGAAAAGGATTAAGATGGTGAAAACAAAGGCTGCTGCTTACTTATGGTAAGGAAGGGAAACGCTTATCTACTTTCCTAAAAAGCCGTATTCTTTTTCAATGGTGTTCAGCATTACAACGCGGTCGACTTAACTGCCAAGCGTACGTGCACCGCAACTACATGTTCCTTCTTGTGCTTACTTAGTCGCACAATAAGACCCCAACTCCACATGAATTTGGGCTTCTGTCATGTCTTGATTCTCAAATTTTACATGACAAGTGTTTGAGTTGGTTTTTCATAAATCAGAATCAGATGCTACTCATCACGCTATCAATGCCGAATTTTATGCCGTCTTACAAGTAGGAAACGTACCCCTTTTGCGTAGCAAGCTAATATGAAATCTTAATGACTGGGATTTGAATCGGTTATGCTATAGTGGTAGACAAATTGCGTGCACTTTTTACTTTCATTTTAGTCACGGCGCTTATCTGTAACCAAAATTGACTGCGTGTCATCAACTCCTGATGGAGTTGCATCCCCCTCGATACTGTAAGGTCAACCGATATAATGATGGAGGGTACACAAGTTGGCAACACTGGCGTCTCTACCCGCATTTTCCATGTGTTTTGTCAAAAACCCCTATGTAGACCTTGATAGACAACATCCAACGCTGTACTGTCATCTTCCTCTCGCGCTGACTCCTACGACTGCGATGCTTCCCAAAACATCACGACATTCAAAATCACCTTTGATAATGGCTCTCTTCTCTTTAGATGGATCACAGACTCGTCAACGGTTGCAACTACGTTTCGGACAGCGCGACCATTAGGACTGAACAACATTATGCAACAAATTCATTTAAAAACCCAGCCAAAACTGAGGGAGGCACTTGCATTACGTCGGAATCCTTTGACAAATAGGTAATCTATTTTGGCCACATAGTACTTATTTTGACTGGGCACTATTTAGCCATTCAGAATTTAGAGAAGAGGAAATTCCCATGTACCGCTATGGTCTCTATTTAGTGATTAGAACGTCTGTGTAGTTGAATGGTCTAATTTGATCTCCAATTTTGGCAATTAGAGGAGAAACTGAAGATCACGCCCAGCAGTAATTACCGGTAGGGTTAAGCGTTATAAAAATCACACGTTAGATAATTAGTTGGTAAATTCTTAGTGCTCACTTTCTCTTGAACGCAAGTGGCTTATCTATGCTAGGAAAAATGGGCTAAACACTTTCTTAAAATGATCACCCCAGATTTGAAAATTCAAAGTTAAAGAGTTGGTAAGGCATTTATCAAATGAAAATGAAAGCTGTTGCATGAACATAGCGGTTGATTAACTCGTGTGACTATGATCTAAAACAAAATAATAGTTGTGTTATTAAGGCGAAGAAATGGGAAGATAGTACCATGCAATGTGTGCCTCAAGCTAAGCATTCATGCAAAATACTGTGGTGGGGAGTTAGAAAAAGAAATCAACATGGAAATGCAGTCGATTTGGAAACAAAGTATCATTAAACAAAACACGCAGAAGTCATTTTCAACAACCGCGTAAGGCATAACTCTCACTGCGGGAATCTGCGTTGCATACATCAAGTTAAGAGATGGTAAAATCATAGTCACTGATTTTCATGCAGCACAACAATGGCGAGAGTAGAAGGCAAACACTTAAGTGGCACCCATGCACCACTGAGAGATGACGCCTAAATAATCCTAATAGAATGCTAAAACTCAAGTTTTTTTTAAAACGAAAGCTAAAACAGATTAAAGTACTTATGAGGAAACAGCTCACCTACCGTTAAGAGCATAAAACATTTTACGAGATTGGAATGAATCGGATAAATGGGGGTGTAAATTCAAATATCAGGCAGCAGGATCGTGCCAAAGGATGCGATGCATGATTTTGGCCGGCTACTAAGACTAAAAGGAAAAGCAATTCGCAAAGGTTATTAATTGGAGCTATAACAGTCTCTAAGATCTATAGCTTACAAAGGGTCCACCTATAAGGCGCTCCAGATGAACTTTTAATCTGTTCCTTCCCACAACGCAGCCATTCATTGAACGCATGGCGTTCAATGCACTCACAGGGTTGTCGTAGCGAACAAAGCCTGTAAAATGGACGCACTTCGACCAACAGAGAAAGCGGAACCATTAAAGGCAGTTTACGTAACGTGTGTACGCACCAAAGCATTTGCTTCGACGTGTTACTCTGTCTACAGGCACCTTCAAACTTATCACTCGTCCAAATGGCGAAAACAGATCACCTAGGTCTCTTGCATCATATTCCTGTGGAAGATGACTGATAAACAATTTGGAACCTTGGGGACCTCTTATCAACGGCTCACAGCCAACGATTCGTTGACGAAGATGGGTAGTTGACGCCTGGACGAAGTCATGACTAACCGCTACTAGGTAGGGCGAAAAGAACACTATGAATTAAAAACTCAAATTTAAGGAGGCGAATTAAGAAATAAAAAGTTATTAACTTACCCCTTTTAGATTGAGGATAGCTGGTCGCAAACGGTTGAGCTACTAAGACTAAAGCATGTCAACAAATGATTAAAAAGGCTAAACTTCTGCAGCAATAGGGGATAACGACGCCTACCTGCGTCACTAGGGGGAATGTTTGATAATGTAGATAGCATAACCTCATGCAAGTAAAATTGAGAATTATTAATTAAATTGGTGAGAAACTGCTGCGACTGTTGATGCTGCAGCAAGAGTTGCCGCGAGTTGTGATGCGCATTACCAGTCGACCGCCAAGCATCGCCACCTAGAGTAGCATCAGGCCTCTCCCTTAACGAGGGCGAAATCACTGCAGTCGGTATAAGGGATGTGATAGAATAGGTTTCAGATGGAGTTGCCGACGGTAGCGGGCATGAATATTTGGGTTGTTGTTGAGCAAGCAGGATTTGTGAAAATGTTGTCGGGTACTAAAATAGCACAAAATGGGTGCTTATTCATTCTATCCATTCCCCACATACTTAACAGGGGGCATCTGAGTAGTTGGCGACCCATTAATGCCTTCTGCACGTATTGGTAAGACATTTCCTTAGTTGATTTACAAACAAATTATTGCATGGCATTAATGTATGCTCTTACGGAGGCCAGCGAAGACAGGTATTGACCGCGGTTACTACTGGTGGAAGGCGAGAAATTTCCATTTGATAGCGTCCGCCGATCAGGTTTTCTTGAGTCAGAAAGGATATTCGTGGTACAACCTTTGTTTTAAAGTGGACAAATCTTGATATTATTCAGATAATAACGCCAGCACGCAAATAAATGCAGTGTAAAATTTACCCCAAACTCACTGGTTCATCAGATTTCCACAAGTTTAATCTACCAGTGATATATAAATATTCCCAATTGGTGCTAACAAAATCGCCCATGCATTTTTCACGATAAAATTAGCTGCAACCTTAAAATTTTGCCTTAGGTGGTCCAACTGAGGGGCGCACATTCAAATAGGTGAGAAGTTATTAGATCACAAATGAGTCACTGTGCAGGGTGCGTACTACTAACAAATTGGTGTGCATAGAAAAGAAAAAGGAAACATTCGTGTCCTACTGGCTTTATCACGTACGCCGGGAAATGGGTTCAAGTGAGTTATGTCAGAGCAAATTCCCAACAGGAAAACAACGCACTTTAGCGATTTTCCCATTTAGATACGGCAAATCGGTAGTGCCGTCCCTATCTGCAAGAATCGCGAGACTACTGAACCCGTTAAGGCTTAATTATTACTGTTTTTTGATGAATTTTAGAAGGTGTCTGGAAAAGGAATAACTCGGTAGATACATTTTGCAGAGCGATGGTTAAATCAACCAATGGAGGTCAAACTCCTACGGCATTGAAATTCGAGTGGGACAAAATAACTGAAAAGCACTCACTTAAACCCATGCTGCCTTGAATTCGAGATAAATTGAAAACACCGACATTAGCTGATTCTTTTTTAAAACCCATACGTAGTGGTGAAAAGGAGGACTGAATACGATCCATTGCATGCTATTATTAACAGCAGGATTATGGAGCGAAAAGAAAATAATAAGCCAAGGCACAACTCGCTCAAATATGAAACCCATCGATGGCTTCAGCCTTTATGCACTCTTTGATATATCGATGCCCATACCCTGGTTTCCTATTGGCTAATAAGTAAATCACTGCACCCATCTGAAGGATGATTGGTTAAAAGTGATAAATGAGGGAACAAGGCATCTGATTGGACAAACCGATGAGCCTTGACAAAGTTTGATTTAGCGCTTCGGGCCTTACATCGTGGAAGAGCAAGTTAACCTTTCGCATAAACGTGACCTAATTCGTGTACATAGAGATGGATTTTGTTTATATTTGCAACAAATTAATAAGCCTGCTAATATTAGTGCATTTCTTTTTAAGTTTACCATATAAATGAGGGTTCGGCTATCGTTCCTATGGTGTTTCGGCACCAGGAGGCAGTTTAAGATCGTTAATATGTCCTAGTAACCATCAAATCGCAATAATACATTCCAACAGTATTAGCAAAGTGACGTTCGATGTATCTGGGCAATGTCACACCCATGCGGTGATCTGAAAATAAGTAGAATAGAGGAATACGTTTTAGACACTTTTGTAAAAGCTGTTATTCGGTCCTTAGTGGTCACATTCTTTTATCCGCAATTATTGATCTGCGTTAATTCCTATAAAATTCAGGTAGATTTGGGAGAGCTAGTAGACCCAACTATCCGAAAGGACGTGAGGAAAGTAGCAGACGTCATGATGGTCACTCTTAGTGGTCAGTGCCGTATACTTGCGTGGGAATAGCTGTGCATTTCAAGCAAATGCATCCTTGGAAGTTAAATCACTGTGTGAATTCCTTGTTTTCGGTTTGTGTGAAGGTTGATGGGCAAAATTAATCAGTTCTTAGTATGGAATCTCCCATTTATTTTAAAGGGGGGCAGAAATACACGCATGAAGGTCATAGGACCGAATGGGAATGTTAGGGATGTTAATAAGCTAAGGTCGCAATCACCGTTTATGCATTATGCTCATCCTAACTTTTGGTTCAAGTAGAGAATTCTTTCACCACGTAGAGACTTGACCTACCTGCATTTCTATGTCCAAATTGTGACATCCAGCATAACTCCAAAATCGACGCGAATGTGCCACCTTCAAGTCGAGATGGCGGAACGGTTGGCAGAAAATGCGCCATGATTTCTCGTGGACTGGTTGCTCTAATACTTTGTTTATCCAGTCAAAATAATCCTTTTATGCTTGCCGTTGAGGTAACATGGTAGCATCAAAGGCCACATTTGATACTTTGCTGCCAGAGTACCGATTTTACGAGAATACAGACCTCAATCGGTAGCAAAATACATTAATTACTTGATAAATAGTAAGCTATCCTTCCTATCAGTGCATTTGAGCGCTACTGCGACTAGCTCTCGTAAAGCGAAAAAATGTCTTGCATTAATGTGCAGGATGCCTTTTCCAATGTGGCTTTCTCCGCTTCAGTTCAAACTCCTGTTCTTAAGCAAATCCTTGCATTAAGAAGATAGGGCGAACGTGTTGATAACACTTTTTACGTAAATTCCCATTTTAAAAGTTCGAAGGAATCAAGAGGAAATTGATGGTAGCATTTTACTCTATAGTCAGACTTCACAGTAAATATTTATCACGCATTGTCAATTAATATCTCTTAATTTACCTCGTATCCTTACATGCCTCTGTGCTGTGAACCAAGTGCTTTCAAAATATAAATTAAGTGACCATGCACGAGCTATGCGTATTCTTCTATCGTGGAAAATTATAGTTACTTTGCGATATACATATTTGTTCAAATGGGATCTTTAGGTGAGAAAGTTTCGGTAAACACCATTTTTCATGGTTAAAGAGTCGCCATAAGCCATTGAGGCGGACGAGTGTTCCGAATGCACGTACCTTTGATTCCTGTATCTTCTCCAAGCATTACTAACAAAAAGCCTTCACCTGCTTAGCCCACTTGTTTCAAGGAAATGAGCATTATAAGGAAAAGCCATGCGTTGAATGCTTTCCAATCACAACACCGGCTGTGAAGTGGTTTGAGGTCCAAAGCAACTTAATTTTCCTAGTCCAAAGATGCAGCACTTGCTCAAAGAAAGATGCCTCAGCGTCTTCCTTGTCTGTTTTGAAAGTGATGAGTGCTAAGGCAGACCCTTTTTCTAAGACTAAGCAGAGATAATAAAGCAAATTAACGACAATGCTATTATCGGAACTACTGGTGCTGGGTTTTCCTAAGCCACTCCAAATGACGCATAATACGTTCAATCAGGTGACTTGCTTCATGGCCAGTATATGGTGAATGTGTGGGTGATACCTTATATTTGAGCTCCATCTTGAAAAGTTACAATAACTAAACAGGGATTCCGGCATAAAAATCCTACTTCTAAGTCTGAGTTGATGGCGAATATGCATAATACACTTGCATTTATTTTCTCATAGTTATGCCTGCATCCCTACTTGCCTCCATGCAGCGGACTAATTGCTCACAAAAAATAAATGTGGTGTTTACGCACGACCCATGCTTTCTCTTTTGTCAAGGGGTTTTTCAGTTTGCCAATTCTGAAGAGAGATGCTTTCGGTAAACATGAATTTGCACGGTTAAAGGGCCACCATATTCGCTGAGGCAGACAAGAGTTTTGAAAACACATACCTCCCACTTCCGTACCTGCCTTGAATATTACGAACAAAGACCTTGTTCCAAGGGCATGGAGAAAATGAGAAAAAATATGCTCTGAACATGTTTAATCAGAGCACTAGCTGTAACTCCTGTAACTTAGAGAAAAAGAACATTTATCCGAAAACTGTTACATCAACATTTATCTTGCCTATTTTTAAAGTGATGGATGCTGAGGCCCACCCTATCCCCGTGAGCAAGCAAATATTGCTAAACAAATCTATTGCAGTGCTTTTATTTGAGTTAGCGATACAAAGCATTGCTAAGCCATTCCGGATAACACATCACCTACGGTAGGCACGTCAGTTTCTTTTTAGCCAGCATAGAACCACTATTGTAACCATTATAAATCCTTCCAGAGATCACATCGAAAAGACCCTAATTCAACAGATCATAGCAGTTGACAAAGACCTCCTTTTAGTGCTTGATGCACCATATTCACCAATTTATTGGCACAGCAGCCAGTGGTATGCTGCTAAGGCATCGAGGTTCTGGAGAAATTTCTGGAGGCATTGTATCTCACTTGAACTATTCGTCGTTTTATTAACATGGACTGCAACAATCAACGCTTGATGGGGTGCAAGTAAAATCTAAAGCGGCCATTAGAACATTCTTGATGAACTACGAAGGTACTACCAGGTTGATTACGCAGTCACAGCAATCGCGTCCTCCTCGATTCTCTAATTAATGCGACCTTCAAGATAATTTAACCCAAACATCTCTGGTCAAAATCATAAGTACGTAAGCATCTACGTGGAACAAAAGCATGCATGGATGCTTTTATCCGTAGATTAGGTTTTCTGTCCAACATCGATCCCGCACTTTGCTGGGTAAAAGACCAAAATGCTCTGATTTGCAGACTTTGTCTTGCAAGAGTGACAACAAAAGTAGTCGAAAAGAGTTACCTTGCTTCTTCTGATAAAAGAAAGGTTTCTGGGCATCCTTAAAAGTAGTAGAAGATCGTTAATGAAAGAGCATATGGCAATTGGTTAACCTGCTAAACAGGGCCGTGGCGAAACGCGGTGTTAAAAATCCACTTCCAACAAATATGGAACGTGAAGATATTCACAAATTTTTAGCGCCACTTCAAGTTACAAATTGGTAATGTTGCGTCGTGAATTAATTTGTACCTGCATTGTTTGTAAAATATACCATCATTGATAACGTGAGAGTCGAATAAATGAAATATGGTCGAAAACAATGAACAAGCGGGTAACCAGGGCGAAATGAAGGTCACGTAAACGACAAATAAGTACTTGTTGCCAGAACCTACCATTATTTGGACGTGCTAACATAATCACATGACAGAGGTGTCGAGGTTGAAATAATTGGCATCCATGTAGGGGAGGATTTGAATGACCCCGTCCTGACATGAACATGAGTCAGAATGACGAAGGTGGTTAGTGGCCCAGACAGCTGCGAAATGGATGTATTGACTTCTGGCCTCAGCAGAGGTGCAGTGGAGGTTTTGTTAAATAATTGGTGATACAACACATTGAACCGTACTCTAAGCAGGAATTTTGTCTTGTAGTAACATGGAGACAAGGATTTCGAGTATTTTGGCCTTGCCAGTCTTTGTTTATGAGGATATTTTATAAGGCTTTCTACCTTTTAATTTTCTCCGCTTGAAAATACTTGAATTCATATGCTCTTGAACGCGAGCTAATTTCTTTTAAGGAATACATAGTTTATGGCGTTGATAAAATTTGTCACTTTGGCCTACATCTATTACAACGACTCCATCTATATGAGCTTAATTTTCTTTTTTGAAATGTTTGCCATTGCTCGCATACCTTAACGGCCAGATCTCTTTGTAGGTGATAGATGGCATAAAATACACGGTTCCTCACTTTAGTCATGATTCCCCTACTAAAACAACATTGCGCGCCTGGTAGGCAAAGCTGTTCAGTGGACCGACATGTTTTGAATCCCAACATAAAGGAATAATATCAAAACTGGTGTGCGTCAGTCCCACCATTTATCCATTTTAAGGGATTTTGGCCCTGATAAATATTATACTTGTTGAACGCGTAAGTTACTGGTGGCAGGCTTCTTTTAAAATCATTATCGACTGCAGTCACATGAAGACAACCTAAGTAAGAGCATTTTTTAAGCTGTTGTCGATGCCATTGCTGCTGTAATGTGCCACTGAGCACGGAGGACTGAGCTCCCACTTTTTGGACTGCATTACTGATTGCGCAAAATATGGGGCAGGACGACACATAGACAACCAATGTGTTGACACCACGGTGATGTCAATAAATAATCCTCGTCCAGGTCTCGATGGGCTTAAAACTCGGCAAATTCGTCACACCATCAGTCTATGCTAGCTTTAAAAGCTAGAATGCTTAAATAGCAGAAACGCAAGTGAGTAAAACTACTGGTTAAATACTTAGCATATTTTATCAAAGTTTCTTGGAATGCGTTAGGAGAGGATAGGCAATGGTGAACGAGGAAAGCATTACTTTGGACTTGGAACAGCCAGAGTAAAATGAATTGTCTCTGTATGCAGCTATCCATGAGGGCCTTCTTATTAGCGTCTTAAAGGGGAAATTGGGCTAATACAATATGCCGTAAGTTTCACTTAATACCCTAAATCGTTCACCAAAAGTGGGTGATGAACATCTGCACCATGGCTGCCCATACTTCAAAGATACATTGCATGGACTTGCACAATAATCACATTCAACTAGCGTTAACGATGCAAAATAAAGTTTAAAGTAGAATATTGGGTGATTTTCCTAAAGAGAAGATTAGTTAGACGATTAGCGGCAACAGGTAGATGCTATTTAACCAAAAAGGCTCCTTTTTAATGCACTCTGCCTTTGTGTCCCTACTAATATTCCACCATTTGCCCACAGATTAGGTTCAAATGAATTATTTCATTAAATACAACGAAACCTATCTTGGAGTCGAAAGTGGCCAATGACATGAAGTCGTCAACATTGCACGACAATGACTGCAAAACTTTAGCAAGAGGCCCATCTTGATGTGCCATGACAAACGTCTGGCATTAACATTGGTTGGTTGGAATTGAATTCTGTCAAAGAGCTTAGCTTTAATCCAACACGGTGGCACTAAATCACGTCCGATGGCAATTGTGACTGTGGGGATTAATAAGGCTGAGTCATTTGAGGTCAGAAGGAACTAGGGCTGAGCTAGCGTAGCTAATCTCGTGATTGTTCCTCATGATATGCACAGCTGTGTCCGAATATGTGGTCTCAGATTTGGTAAGTCTTGGTCCGACCCCCACCCATGTCTTTATTTAGGCACCATTTATTGTAAGCTGTTCATTTACGGTTATAACCAGTTGCTTTCTTGTGAGTGCATCCCACTGAATGTACAAAAATTTGACAAAATACAGATTTGCTTGTACGGAACAAGCTTGACAATCGCCACTTTAAGCCAGGCACGGATGAGTTCGACATCCGCTACTGTTTCTTAGTAAATAATGCCAATTTGAAGGACTAGCTGATTTAGTTATAACAAACTACGTTCTCATTGCTTTTAATGCGCAGAAGTAGAAATCAGGTCTGCCTTGGATGTCTTAAGACAGACGCACAAAAGGAAGAGTTAAGTGTTAAATTTAGTCCAAAGACTGTTGGTTGGGTCTTCAGACGGTAATGTGACTTCGCCTCTTGCATTTGGGCGAAATATATTCGACGAAACTACACGCAATAAAGGTGGGACAGATTCGCCTATGCGCCGCTTAAAGCATAGATCATACCCACTCAGATGGTGCTTTTAAAATTGTAAATAATATGCAAATTTTATCTGCTGCATTGGGTAAATGTGAGGGTTTCAAAAGAACATTTACAGGCTGAGATGCAACTTACCGCGACGCAAAGTTAACCTGAAAAATATTGTGAGGAATGAGTAATTAAAAATGCATGAAATTTCTAAGATAGTTGGTGAAAATCGGTGGTTTGCCTGCCTCTTGTAGGCAAAATCATTTATTCAATTCAAAAAAATAAAAAGAACTGACTTCATTTTCCGTTTTCAAATGATACCATTATGGATACCGCACGACACGACTCTTCTCCATGTGGTCTTTAAAGGAAGGGTGCTATTTAAAGCGACGTCATACAGAACAAATCGGCTGCGTTAAATAGTGTACTCTTTGGCAAAGTCCATTGCGCTTAATGTGCTAAGTAGTCGGTAAGATTGTACTCTGTTTATTTGATAAATATTTGACTAATGCATACGAGCGCATAGTACTATGAACGCAGCTGCTTCTAAGACGTTCGTTCGTTTTATGGAAAGTTGTTGATAGCGCTAGAACAATGAGGCACCTGGACTGTAGTATGCCCATTGTTGTGAGAGTGGTGAAGTGTTTTGTAAACGAGTCATCTCTTTTCTAGCCTGCTTAATGAATCATTTATTCAGAAACATTTTTGATGGCGGGTGTTAATTGCGTTGAACAAGAGCTGTAATAATTGTGGTGTTTATATGCGCTTTGTAGGTGTGAGGCGGGAACACAAGATCCACGTGGCCGCAGAAGAACTCGCTTCTTCACCCGAGACGGAGGCACAAACCCCGTTGATTGACTGCGTTATCAGTCTTTTCCTCTTAAATAAAGTGATGGGTAAAAGAACTCATCCTGTTCATGGCAAGGTGGAAAGGAAGGAAGAGGAGGAACGGGAGAATCCCGCTACAAGAGCAAGTCGATAAAAACAGAGGGTTGTAAAATCCTCCTCCCAAATCATGGCGACACCCTTTCTATAGCGTAGTTTATTTGACTTCTGCCTTGCATCCTTGCTGAATTCTAGCTGACTTAACACTGACACTTGGTGGCTGCTGATTTATCATAACCTTGTCCTTTTATACAGATTTGGGGGTAGGCGATGGTTATACTAGGGCATTATTTACAATACCAACATGGTAATTATTATAAAGACAAACTACATTCTTTTGAAGCAGTCATTTTAGGTGCCGAAGGGAATTCACATGACATTGCAGTCAACACACACATTACTTTAAGGTTGATGCGGTCTGTTTGACATAGATTTCTTAAAAAATCCCACATTAGGTTTGTGTAAAATGTGTGCCTAATCATTCTAATTCAAGCTCCATACAAAATAATCATTTGCTTCCATAATAACAAAACTATCGTGGTTGGTGGCTAACAAGGCATTAACGTTTACCCAAAATCATTACAATTGAGGTTAAGCAGCAGGATTATGAGAATTTGCGTGGCAGCGCCGTGTGTCTATAAGGATGTGGGTGCTTGTGATTCTGAGGACGTACAATCCAGTGTTTACTTTCAATTTTCTAACAACAGTTATTGAGTTTTGCGAAAGTTGTTTTGCTACAAATAAACGCCATGACTCATCAATGGTTTTATCAAGGATTTTACTATTGTCAAACATGATGTAATGCCAAGGAACAGGAAGATGAGCACCACAGTCAGTAACGTGGTGTTAGGTGTTGCAGGCTCTATAAAGTAACTTTGCAGCGACTGCATGGATTCATATGCCCCTGCTATCGGCTTGGGCATGGGTTTAGGCATGAATTTTGTTACTTTGGTTAATTAACCCAGAGTTTCTGATTGACTTATTGTTATTCTTTGTCCTAAAACTGGGTGGTGATTTTATCATGGGGATGAATATATCATTGACCTGACTTTACTTCCTGTCCTGCTCCCATGTATCTACGCGGCAGCTCATGTGAGAGAATCCCATTGGTGGGGTCAAGGCCACCGTACGTACCCCATGATTGAAACAAACACTACTTTCTCCAATTTAGAGATCGCTTGATTTCACATGCTACTCAAATGACTTAGTAGAGAGTTAGGGGCGAAAGCATTGACATATCTTGTTAATTTGACTGCTTCATCTGCACCCATGGCTGGTCGCTGAAGTGCGTCACCTGCGCAAAGTCACTGAGACATTTTGAGTGCTTAACTGTCACTAACCCATAGAAGCCTTCCAGCCGTCCTTGCAAGTGGCAGCATTTGTATGTCTGCGGTCCAAAACACCCAAGTTATTGCAGAATAAGTGGAAGTCTAGCGCTATTGCACACTGAGCAGTGCGATGTTCACCAGTTGGTCTCATCTACTGTAGCCCTTGACGTTCAACCCATGAATGAATATCACAACGCACCTCTGTAACTTGTCCTCTCTGTTCAGTTTTGTAGGAGATCGTCGCCTGGAAGTGCGAATATACAAACCAAAGATTATATCGCACTTTTTATTCAACTTGCCAAACACATTTTAAGTATATTTAAGCAAATCGAACAAAGACAAGTGGTTTTTTGGTTAAAGTTAACTTTTTTCATTTAACCACCACCAAGGACGTGGAAATGAAGCTAATCAAATGCTGTTAGTTTGCACTGACTTCCTCCAGAGGCTATAAATGACAAGCCAGTTGCTATTTGCTTTGCTGATAAATGGTAAAACGTGAAGGCTTTCAGGGGCCTTAAAATGCTAACTAACTGGTCTGCAACGCAAGTCTATTTGCAAAATCAGGAGTCAAGTTTCTGATTGCAATACCGAATAGGAATCGTGTTCCCAGAGGATAAATCGGAATCTTCTAGGCGGCAATTCAGTGCCCTAATATTAATAAAAAGCATACGTTTTACGAACGCATTTTTTATTTTCCCACCCGCATTGAATTGTGAAGTATAATCTCTATCGACACCCACCTCCTCATTTAGTCTCCTCATATCCTCGCATGTCCAGCAGTAGCCCGTGAATTGTTATTCTCAAATACCACAAAGCTTCGCTGTGGCAGTGGGTAAGTGGTGTGTAACAAGCCAGCGTTGTCTTTGATCCTTCTGATTATTAGTGAGGAAAGTTAAGGAGGGCATCACGCGGTTACCGTTATAAATACTTACGGCCCTTATCCTTATCAATTAGCTCCACGTGCTCTTTCCAACACTTGATTAAAAGTAGGAAAGTACTTGTTGCTTAAAATGAGAGAAGCACAAGGTATTGACGCTGTAAAAGGCGAAAGGAACTCCAGTGTATATCAAGCAACAAAACGAACCTTCGCAATCGATCAGATGTTGTTTCGAGACATCTATTTTTACCCATATGTCCCCACGTCCAACCAAGAATGCTGACGGCTGTCACCACGTAGCAATATTATATGGGCCGGTAGTGTCATATGATGTGTTGTGTACTAGCTTTGAATAAAGGCCTCCAGCGATTTGACACGTAAATGATTTACGACATAAGGAATGCGAAGTCTATTTTTAGCAGATCAAACGGAGCATGAATGCACCGCCAACGAACGGGAAACAGAGCAAACCCAACTCCTTGCTTCGCTATAAAAGCTACCTCCCTAATTTGCAAACGCCAAAAAATAAGTCTTTTGTTCCTTATGTTTTGCTTTAACCCAACGTAGCACTTCATCACGGCACTGTCTTAACCGGCAACACTTCCCCGCTGTCACAGCAGAGCTGGAGATTGGAGCCAGTGGTTTCATGCTCCTATGCTGTTTACTTGACTGTTAATCGCTACCCTTTAACAGAAAAGTTCTTCAAGGTAAGGTCGTTTTTAGGAGGGATTTGAATGGACTCCTCTCTTGGCAATCCTCACGTACTTTTACTCCCAAAGCAACTATCCTTCCTCTCCCCTCCCAGTCGCACACAGACTGGCCTCACCTGGATTTGTATTAAATTAACGACAGAGAATCTCAACTATGGAGTCCATCTGGTGCTTTCAAATGTGGTTATTAAGAGTGCAGTTTGCAAATTCTCATCCTATTCCCGTTGCTAGTTGAGTTGTGAGGAACTTAAGGAGTAGGGCCTAACTCGAATACCTTATGCATATGCATATATATATATTGATAATAGATAATAATATGGTATCTGCCGAAAACGCAGTATCAAAATTGCATCGGCCAATTCAAGAATAAAGCGTATGCAGTCAGCAACCGAGCTGTGATCCTTTTCACGAGAAACTCCTTCATAAAATCCACTTAGTGAGTTCATTTTGGTGGAGAAATTCGCTCGGTCTTATGCGTATTCATGCGATCACACTTCATTGCATGTGCTACGGAGCAGTGATAAATGAGCACTTTTCTGCTTCTGAAGTCACAACAGCGTTTTAGTAAAGCAACAAAACCAAGTTTAGTATTCCTGTACGCACAAACTGCAGGGACACTAGGTGAGTAGACTAGTGAAGAGGTTTGTTAAGGGGTTCGGCTTTCGCCATAGCAAGCATATTAAACAAGAAACGCCTAAGGGGTTGACAGTCAGACTTTCAAGGAACTAATTTTATAACGTACTTCTAATCGGGTTACCTAGCAGCTGTCATGGGTAAAATAGCAAGCTTGAGCAACTGCAAAACAGGATTCGACAATCTTTGCAAAAATGAGACATAGATAAAAGTAGTTTTGCAAATTGGCTGCAGTTGTGTTCTATATTCATGCATCAGATGAACCGATGGTAGCTTGGATTCAATTTAAAAGTTGGTACGGATTTTTCAGGGTTATAAATAAAAGTACTTCAATACCATATTTTTTTCAAATATCAAAATTATATTTTTAAGTAAGAAGACAGAGTGCTTCTATTACCCTCGATCTACACCTTTTACGACTAAGTCTTTGTCACGGAAAGGATGTAAAAATCAGGTGGCTTAGGAGCTACGTTTTTGCCAGGTGTTAGGCTCTTAAGGGGAAAAAAGAAGGGATGGGAAAAGTATAGCCACAGTTAACTTGGTGGTTTTCTTTATATTACTTCTCCACTATGGTTGGAGTCTGACACACCACTTACCCTAATATTGGTTTGGAGCGCCTTGATATGAGGTAAATTAAGACATTAATGCTTTGCGCCTCTAAGGTTTTGCCTATTGAGCAGGTAACTTAAACAGTTCCTTGACATTGTAAGAACAAAGCCTCACTTTTACGAGAGCACGTTTCATTCATTACAAAAGCATAGCATTTGTCCAGAAGCGGTCTTCAGACCTAGAATGCATCCCGGACAGTAAAGTGTGGTATCTACTTTCAGGAGTAATAGCATTTTTAAGTACAAATGATAAAAATTTACTGCAGCAGGTGACATGTTTGAACTTTCCTCTGGCTACCAGGAGGCAAGTCTTTCCAAGCGAATCTCATTACCTTAACAAATAAAGTGTGGGAACATAGATTCAGAAGAACGGTGATTTCTGAGTCAGCGAATCCGCTACCCCAACATCGTATCATATTTGTCAAGCCGGTGTATGAGATGGGTGTTCACAAGTAGTTAAGGGGTTAAAGCCTCCGAGTGTTATATCATGTCCAATCTGGGTATAGTATTATGTCGGGCAGAACTGCTAAGTACAAAGCGAGCAAAGGATCAAGGAAGCCTTCAATAAACATAAGTTTTAAATAATTCAATTCCACAAGTTAAAAGCTTTTTCCCATTCCTATCATCTTTTTCAAAAACAGGACGAAGGATCTAGTTAAGCACGGCAAGCTTAAAGCAAGTGTCTGTATTGCTCAAAGTTTTGGCCAAACACGCGGCTACTGTTTCTCTGCGCTTTAGTCACATGCAAAGTTGAGGACAGATCTAGGAGGTCGTCTTGCATATTCACTGAATTTGTCGCAAGGTCGGTGGCGAAATCTGACTCGACTCGCCATTCTTTTTACCAAAATGAATGTATACCCATGCAGACTGTGCATGAGGTCATTCACAGGCCTCTTCGTATACATTGCACACTTGGAACTCGTGCACCGCGGTAAGCAATTCTCATTTATAAGATGTACTTCTATACGCACATGCATTATTGTGAATGAGTCAATGAATAAGTGAAAGCGTGCCTTTGTGTGCAAATATTCATGTCCATGTGTTGGAATTATGCATCCAATTATGGACCGATAAAGTGTCTTGAATGCAATGACCCTTGTCGCAAGTAAATGAAGAATCACGCAACAAATGGTGGATTTAGTCAAATCACAGCACTGCTTTTGTGTCTCATTTCAAATATTCTTGCTATATTTTAGGAAGCTCAAATCTGTTTTGTCCGGTGTGCCATACGTTTTGCCACACTTTCCAGATGCTCTTACACCATCAAAGAGGTGAGAGAAGTTACGTAACTTCCCATTGTTATTCCCCTATGCATTCATATGTCGAAAGTAAAACAGGCACTTCTGAACCTCAAAATAGCCTCGAATCACAATGTGTGCGGTCTATGCTTTGTTCCGTACGAAAACTTCGATTTGCTTTTCCGTCATCATATCAGAAGACATACGTGTGAGTTTGCTTCTGTTAATCTTCGACTCAATCTAGTGTGTGTTCTGCTCCATGGCCGTAGCTTTGGCATCTCATGAAAACTATTCCTAAATTAATATTTCAGCACACCTCACACAAGCCGCAAGAATGGTGAACATAGGACTGAACTATTGCTGTCCAGCATGCCATGAAACGTATGCAAGTATGGAGGCGTTGCAAGAACTTATGGATGAAAACGATATCGGTAATTATTGCATCACCTATCAGACGGTTTCGCAGTGATTTTTATTCTAACACTTTGGCCTCCTCTGCTTTGCAGACATTTGGTATGGTTTGCTCGAGTAAATGCAACCAGCCTCTATGACGTCAGCAAAATATGTGGGTTTTTAATGAACTTTATGTTAGTTTATTTAACTTCGAATTGGGATTGTTAGCTTCATAATTTATAAGCTATCACTGTGTGGAACTCGTAAGTGTGCTACAGAAAAAAAGCTATTTTGGCTCTGACATAGGTGGATGTAACAGTGTGAGTTTAGTTGAGCACTGTTTGGTTGATATGACAAGGCAAGCATCGCATTGCATTGCGTCAGATCACATCGGTAGCTTGGATTGTTGCAGACAGCATAAGGGTTAAATCATATGGTCAACGGTTGAATGTGAACTCATAGACCATTAAATTTTAAAAGCATTACATGTTTGAAAAGAAAAAATAATAATTACACATTAGTTTCTTCGTGTTTCAGTGCAACCCAAGGAGCTCTACTAACTTACCCTCTTGGATTCAAACGCAGCTATGTACTTAACGAGTAGAAACATGGTCATTATAAGTGGAAAATTTTGCCTCTACTGCTTTTCCTTTTTATCTCAATCATTGTTGCAGGCAAGGGCGAATTTAAACAAAATATTGAAGAATTAAGGTAATTGTACAAAATTCCTTATGTAGCAGAATAACCATTGCGAAAGGAATAGAGAAAGAGCCGTCAAAACTGACAGACTTTTGGAAAAAGGCGGCATTCTAGGCACTATCACGTATGAGGTTAAACTGAGGTTGCGCAATGCCACATGGCACAACGGACTCATCATTACACAATGGGACTCGGGATGGAAATCCACCGAAATCCTTTGCAAACAGTAAATCAATTGGTTTTTTTCAATGATCACTTTTTAGCCATATTTAATCATCACTGCATAAGCGAGGAATAGACACTGCTTCATGCGCATGTAATTTGGCCATTCGCTGCTTTTTAAAGTAGTTGTCACAGCTTTGCACGGCGAATATTAATCAGAATGCAGAAGTGAAGGAATTTTTTGGTTGTCATCATCAGGTCAGTAAGCGTTTTCGCAATATATTCACTACTAAAATGCACAACTGATAGCGATGGTTCCAGAGGGACTATGCAAAGAGGCTAGTAGTCGCCGAGAGACTTGGGGCATAAAATCGTCCAAACTTAAATTTTAATCAAATCTGCGTTCATAAGCTCTAAATATTCACGACAGGTAGTTTTATGTCACCACATAAAGTCTGTTTTCTTCACCACATGCGTGATTATGTAAACTGCAGTAGAAAAATTGTGAGTTACGCTATAAATTTAAAAGCGTGCTATTTATTAAGGCTTTGTACAGGATTTTACAAAACATGCCTCCTGAGCATCGAGAAATGGGTCTAACGCTTAGCCCATTGTTCCCATGGAATTTAAAAGCACTGGTTCCCTCTTTTAGAGGAAGACAGAAGTGCGTTTATTAAAGATGTACCATCGAAGCAACGTGCATCAAGTCCCATTGGTAGTAGCTGACTGTCTATTCGCATTAAGCCGTTAAAAGTCTCTTCATTTTGCACCGTTGAATAGTTCTACATATCGCGTTGACAGGCTTATATGACATTCCCATTTCTGACTTTACTGGTTGATGATTTTCGATTCGGTTTTAAAGTTGAACCATAACTAATGGGACGCAGTTGATAACATGCAGTCCTGCTTGCATTTAGTTTTTGAACAGAGAAATGTCTACATTAGCATGCGTAAAAACGAGTTTTAGTGATGATTAGCGATGAGTGTGGCCCAAACATTTAATGCGTTTTCCAGTTGCAGCTTACTTAGCACCGGTTTTGAAGAGGTGGTCTTGTGCATCATTTGCAGCATGAAGTCTGGTACATTTGCCGCTGTTTATACTCACAAATTTAAGTCATCTTGTCGACTCAGTCTTGAATGTGTGCAAAAGAAAGGAACGGATGTTGGGCGAATTGGACCTACCGGTCCGCCCTGCAGCAAGTGCTTACGTGACTAGCACTCATTTTTCTGCCGAAAAACAACCCTTTAGAATACTCTGTCCCTTTGCAACGTTCGCACTTTGATGAGCAATGTAGTGCGGTTCGAATGTTGGACTTATGGCCAATTCTTTGGCGATCCTGATCGGCAGTTGAAATCATAACTCTCCTGACTCCAATGAATGTATCCTTCGTGTGAGGTGTACTTTCGAAAAAGGGCAATTTACACTGAGCATATTTCAAGCATTTTATTTACCTAGCCTATGACAGGCGAAGTACTTGGATCTAGGGAAGTGTTTGGCCTTGAGATGGAACTATTAATTTATTTATTTACTAGAGTGAAGAATCAAAATGCATTATCTTACAATAGAGATTTGAGGAGGGTAATGCGCCATGCTAGTTAATAGATGTAGCTGACGCAGTCAACTCTGAGTAGATAATGTTTATGCTTATTTATGTGGCCTATTTTATGTTAATTGTGGAGTTAAAATTGAGGCTGTATTTTTACACCCCTAAGCCAACGCTCTTATGGCAACAGTAAATAAATTCCACCTTAAAACAGATATATTATGGATTCTGATCTGTAAGAACTTAATCTGCTTAAGGTAATTTTTCCTTTTTTCATTTGAAATGAATAAATGGCTGTCATTGGCATGCCTGAAGTTGGAATGTTAAGTAACGATAGTGATGTGTTTGTTTACATCTGAACTCAAAGAAATCGTCAAACAAATTGGAAACCAGGGTATGTATGAACAGGCCCCTAGCAAGCCAGTAAAGATTTCGTACGACCACTCAGTTTGTCCTATCTGTTTTGATGAACCGCTTTTTGCATCTGAGGTACGACTTGCCACATGCATTCATTCGCTCCTCACAGATGTGTCACGAAAGTACGCACATTAGGTGGCAGCATCAGCAAGACAATGTTTAACCTACCAAGAAGTAAGCAGCACACGAATGCCCAAAATTTCCTTCACATTCGACGCTTTTCGACGCCTGTTGGTATTCACTGTATCACCCCAAGAAGGGGAATAATAAGGGTCTAAAGAGCGACTTCGATGCACTATACTAATATCTAGGCGTCTAATATTCTATATCATAAATGTGGGTAACAAGTTTTTGTTCGCTCCAGTGCTTAGGACCCTATTTTCACTTTAAGTCTCCAAATGTGCAGTGGTTTGAAAATGTGCTCGTTTGTCGATTGGATTAGAAAAGCAGTATGACATTTTATTTTGTATGTCTCCTCCATGTGTGAGCCCATATTCTATCCTTGCATTCTCTCTGCCTTCCGACGTGTAGTACTTAATATACGGTGCTCAACTGTGCCAAGGTATATTGAATTTTATGACTTGAGATGAGACTCGTAAGGTCATGAATGCCCTACAGTATGATGCTAGATTTGACCATCAACGAACCGTTTGTTTGATAAACGAAGCAGGCAACAGCTCGATTTCTCGCAGTAGTTTTTCCTTACTTTTCCCAAATGTAGTTTCTCATACATTCGTATCCATTGCTTTAAGTATAATTTTGCTCCAAATGTTGTAGCTGAAATAGCACTTTGAACAAAAAAGTACAGAAATAAAATGCATTAGTTGCTTGTTTAGCTTCCCTTCTGACTAGACAAACACTTAAGCGCTAATATTTGGACATTATTAGTAGATTAAATTTTTGCTGCACGTCATAATTGAATGTGCTTCAAAAAACAAAATCGGTGCCTTCGCTGTATAATGGTGGAAATGCATCGGTGGTCAGTGTCACTTGCAACCGTGGCTATCAAGATTAAGGGTAGGAAGATATACCCGCGATCACGCACCTCTCTTTTCCTAGACTTTGTTATAGACGCTAGGTTATGATCTTCAAGGACGTTGTCGAACTTTAGGTGCGTAAAATAGGGAGAAATTTAATCTAATGAATCCACCAATGTAGTACTTAAGAATGCAACAGTCGAATTTTAGGTACATCTAGTTGCGTTTATGCTTGCTGCCGGATGGATACATCGGTAAAGTCAAGCAGGAAGCGAAGGATAAAAAAAGTGAGAAGAGAGTTGAAGAAACATTGGAATAAGGACGGAACGAAGTCGAAGAGAGCAGTTTTAACCGGCACAGTTATGGAAGCTGTTGGTAGAGAATGCGACAGATGTAGCAAGACCAATTTTAGTGCATAAATCATTCACATACTGAAGATTCAATGGCAAAGGTGGTATCTAAAATCATTGCAGCGATACAATGTTTGACGACTTTGATGTGGCCTTGAATTGACCTTCATAGCCTAATCACTATCCCCTGATTTATCGTGTTTGACTGTGCTTCCATCATAACACGTGGGTTTGAAAGGCGTTATCTTCCGTGTACTACACTATTTATTGCTCAAAATGTGTAATGGGCAGAAATGCAGGGTATTGTTCATTCTTATAGATTCCTTTAATTATCAGTGAATCCACATTTGAGATGCTGTGATTCACTTTCGAGGCAAATATATCTGTTACCACCGCTTTGCAGCTGCTACACAAACTGACGACCACCTCAGCTTCGAATTCCACAGTTCAGTC
Source organism: Taenia solium (assembly GCA_001870725.1). Lineage (NCBI taxonomy): Eukaryota > Metazoa > Platyhelminthes > Cestoda > Cyclophyllidea > Taeniidae > Taenia > Taenia solium. The sequence goes on along the minus strand of MIEF01007165.1, from coordinate 32,475 downwards.
CAATACCACTTTTGGGAAGCAAGACTTACTCTGAGCCATTCCAATGCATGCTAAACATCAAGCAACCTCGTTATCAACTGTAGTTGTGCCGTCACCGCATACACGTTCATTTCATCACACGACCATCCTTCACAGCACATTACAATACAGTTGGACACGAAACAAAACGAAGTGGAGCAGTGCGCACAAAATCATATCGTTTTAAAACATCCTATCATTTTCTGGATATTTGCTGTGCAGCTTTTACAGTCTGTACACCATTAGGCATGTTAAGAGGAGGGAGCAAGAGACAGTCTTCGTGTTACTGAATTGCCTGTGTTGATCCAAGTGTGCCTGTTAGGCGAAAGGTGCCAGAGCACTTTAGATCTCGTGCTATAAGAGCATTCCAAGTTTTCATTGTCAAAAATTTGTTTGGTAGGAGGAAAAATAAGGTCATAAAGAAGAGACATCATTAGAAATCTGCAAAGGAAGGAAAAACTGGACAGTGAAACTTATTGTGTCCAGAACTTGATCTGGATATAATACTTGCCGCTGGCTCTCTACGTAGCGCTTAAGCTGGTCCAAATTTTGCAGAACGTGCCTTGGCCGCACCATATTCCTTTCTAAAAGTGTACCGTTCACGGATATGTCATTGGTGTCTGTGCCCGGTAAAAGGGGCGGTGCCTTGCTCTTAAAGTTCGGAAAGGCTAGAATTGGAGCCGAGTAGAACGCTCTTCATCTTGCCTGTTCTCCCATGTGGAATTCTCTTTTGTCTGCTTCTTTGATAGTTTATGCAGAGCACTGGCAAGCTTTTAAAGTCTTTAACAACGAGCCTGTAGTAGTTTGCCAAACCTAGGAGACAAAGGAGCTTTGTCTGAATGTTTAATGTTGTCTAGAATCCCACTTGTTTGATAAGGTGTCCTGAGACCGCCATCCCATCTAACGAGACTGTATGCTCCAAAAGGCTGACCGAAAGTTAAAAAATGGCATTTCTTTGCATTCTAGGTCAATCCTGCATCTAGCAGACGATCCGGTACTAGCTTGAGATTGGCGCTGTGTCAATGAATGTCATCGAGATAGATTGTGTAGAGTTAAGGGAAGAGCTCAATTAGTGCTGTTTGCATCAGGCGTCGACAGGTTGCTGCATCGTTATAGAACCCGAAAGTTATCGTTAAAAATCATAAAGCCCATTTGGCTCTATGAAAGCCGTCTTCTCTCTGACTGGTTCAGCTGCTTCAACTTGCCAGAACCTGGATTCCAAATTCAGCATGGGAAACCGCTTCGACCAATGCAGGGGTTCTAATGAATCGTTTATACAGGGCAAGAAAAACGCATCTTTCTTCGCTATGGCATTTACTTACCTGCAATCGATGCATAGTTGCAGACTATTGCCACCTTTCCTCATCAGCGTAATTGGGGAGGCGCATGGTGAGAGATGATTTATGACCTCATCCTTCATCATCTCTTCTACTAGCCGGTTCACTTCTTCCAGGAGAGACGGCGGTAGGCATTTAGGTGATTGCCAGATGGGTCTGGCTTTGCTAGTGCCTATCGTATGCATGACTATGTTAGCATGTTCAGGTTTGCTCCTTGCAACGAAAACATGTTCGAATGCTTACTTAGCGACTAGCAAAGTTCCTTCCTCTCAATGTCAGTGATAACTGTAAGCAAAGCCCATCCAAGCTGTTAATGGCAATAGCTGAGGCCCTGCAAAGAGCATTACAGATTTCATCTGCATTCAACTGCCTTTGCTTCCTTACATTGCTAGATCAAAAAGGCCCCTTCTGCGAAATTTGGGACTGGTTCGGTGTTCCAAAGAATATCAACGTTAGGCTTTACACATCAAGCTATTTGGGAAGCACAACAAATCGCATTGTGTAAGTTACTTTCCTTCTTCAGACTTTAACAATGTTCCCATCTATTACTACCATCTTCCATCCTGTTGAGATCAGCTTTGCATAGTGGAGACCGATGCAAATCTTGCTGCAAAAGCTTGAGAATATTTGCGGGCTTACTGCTGACTTGGCTGAATTCGAGTCAGGGATAAAACTGTAGGAAGGCCCCTGCAGTTATCTTGGGACTCGCACAATTGGATTAGTGTTACATAGAGGTGGGCAGAACAAGAAATAGTATGGCTTACTTGATCTTGGAGCACGTCGTGAAGGGTCCCCACATAGACGTGTAGGGTTCAGCCCTCATTTGGACGCCTGGGGCACTGCTACCAGACGTAGCTCCTGATGCTTCATGGCTGCGGCCTAGACCAGCGGGCTGAGGTCATTGGTATCCATAACGTGAAGCTTCGCCGCGATGATTGGTGGTCGGACTCCTGCACTGAACAGAGAGGCCACTTAGTTGGGGACTCTACTGCGCGGTGAGACTCGAAGTTCCGTTCTATTAGCAGTTGCAGATTCCTAGTGTACTTCTCGTCATCCTTGCCAAGCTTTTGATCACGGCGGAAAAAATGCTGGCCAAGGATTGTTCTCGCTAATCGATGACAGACTGAGCTAATATTACCCAGCATTGCTCAAAATCAGAGTCATGAGAGACCTCGGTATCTACTACCACCGAGAATAACTCTTAAAGAGGTGCGGATAAAATTCAGCGAAATTCTTAGTCAATGAGGGTATAAGTGGCTATTAACACTGATGGATTTCACCTAATCTCCAAAGTTCATGCCATCTTTGAAGAGGTAAGATCTGTCAGCCCCGCCATTAGTGTAGGAGTTTCTTCCTCTTCCCTTTTACCACCCGTAATAAGGGAAGGTTGGGAGTCTAGACGTTTGTATGATAGGTACAAGGAGGATATGTGGCAGTGAAACCGAAGCAATTACGGCAAGGATATCTCGGACCCTGGAAAGCGACCTTGTTCGTCCACGACCTGGTTTACTATATCTCTGCCTCTTGCCTACAAAGTGCATTTAAGGAACAGAGGTATTACATAATAGTGCAATTTCTACGTTACTCTATACTTGCCTTTTAGGCCATAGGCAGACCCAAAACTTGACTTCATTTAGCAAAGCTAGATGGTTTTTATGTTTTGGCCTTTGACGATCTGTGTCATAACACGATCTGTTTGTATCAGTTATTGAAAATTCCTTGAACGAGGTAACATATTGATAGAAAGCTACGAAAGTAAATTATTTTGCCAAACCAACTTTATTGTGCCACATTCTTTCAAACTGTACATACTAAATCTTGCTCTACTTAAGCCGGAATACCGAGGTTATTAGAAGTAATAGTGGCAATTTTCGCTTTTTGCAAAGCGAATAGTCCTAACAAATATTTGGCGGTACACATGAGGTGTTGTTCGGTGGTGTGGTTGGCGTTGGTGCATTTGCCTTGTAATTTGTATGAAGTGGAACAGGTAAGTATTTGTTGTAAAAGTTTATTTTTAATTTCACAAGGCGTTAAAGTGTGGCTTGCGTTCAATGAGAGCTACTGGATTCGTAGTTTTGTAACGCCCCTAGTGGAATATTCTAACTATGTTATCTGATCTGATCTGATCAAACAGTGTCATCGGCTGCGCGCGTTTAGTATGAGGGGTTTTCGACAGTATGAAGGCGTTTTTAAAGTATGAGAACTAATGGGTATCAGGTTTCTTTCTGTTGCGTGTTTGATTTTTGGCATAAATATGCTTGTTGAGCTGATGTGCTTACCACCTGAGGGCAGCCGAGCTATCTTTTGGGAAGTTTGGGGTAAATTTTGAGGCTCTACAATGGTTATTGCAGGGAACTACAGATTGAGGTGGAGAGGCTTAGAGTTTGTTCTTGTATGCTGCAAGTGTGGGCAAGTATGCCGGTTGAGATTGGCAAATGAGTTACCGAGTGTATAGTGTGATTCTCTGCGCCTCAGTTCGGTAGTTGAATACAAAAGTCCGCCTAGCGGATAGCACTTCTTAGGACTTCCTATTTGGTGCAATTCATTCTCACCTTTAAATTGCGTTCACTGGTCCACACTCTTCCATGTGGAACTTCATCGCCCGAGTCAAAAGCACGCAGCTCATTCAGCGTTCCTTCCATTAGACAATGAATCACAGATTCAAAGCAACGAGTGCTTGCGTAGAGGCAAAGGGTCGAAAGATTGCGTCCTCAGTGCAACTTTGGATGCCACATAATCCATCTATTCCTTGTCTCTTTTCTTCACCATGAGTACAGCTGACGTCTTTGTGATTATGTCGCCTGCTAGGAGCCGCAGTAGGTCTTCCTCTCCATTATCACTTTTCTATCTTTGATATCCTGATTTTTGCAAGCGGGTTTTATGTTCATTCTGTAGCATGTTTCCCAGCAGCTTATTAAGCTTGACCTATTTTCGGTGTCGCAAGCATACCAGTCGGGACTAAGGTGTATGGGCTTTCTTTGGTACACAAATTAGCTTATTTTATGGAGATTTGTTGATAGCTCTGGAACAATAAGGCACCTGGATTGTGGTGTGCTCATTGTTGTAAGAGTGGTGAAGTGTTTTGTGAACGAATCATCCCTTTTCTAGCATGCTTAATGAATCGTTTATTCAGAAATATTTTTGATGGCGTGTTTCTTGCGTTGAACAAGAGCAAGTCGATAAAAAAGAAGTTAATGGTATTTTCTCCTTACCTTTAAATCTGGGTGATTTATTTTTTCCATCGCATGATTTTTTTAACTTCTGCCTTGTATTTTCGTTAGATTCCAGCCGAGTTAACATTGGCACCTAGTGCACATTAACCAATCACAAGCTCGTCATTATTCACATAAATGAAGGCAAATTAGCTATTATTACTAAGGGCATTGATTACAATACGCGTTAATTTGGTGCGATAGATTGACATTTGTCTCTGAATACTGGTTGTCGTGCAGTTTAGCGTGAGTTTGTGCCTCTAGATGAAGTTGGCTATAAAATTTGCCATTTATGAGCTAAAAAATACTGCGTTCACGTGTGCTGGGGTACAGATCCTCTCAGTCACCATAAGTCCTCAGTGTGGGATAGATTTTACCCTCATGAGTTTTCAGCAATAGAATCAGTGATGTAAAGTTGATGTGGGCAACATGTAGTGCTCCTGACGTCTATTTGGTCACGTGCCTTGCCAATGAGAATGAAATAAGCATTGCTCTATCCGCCTGGCATGCAAGGAGGAAATTAAGTATGAATGGTGTGCTAGTCTATGTCCTGAGTTCAGCAAGGTGTCTGAGTAATGTGATTTGTATACTGATATCGATCCCTCTATGGCGCCTAACTTGCAAATGTTTTTTAATGGTTTTTGGTTATTGTCATTAGTTCGGGGTTCATGACTACTCTCTGGTACCTCATTGTGAATTGTTTTCATCTATCAGTTGCTTATTTAATTTAATGTTCCTATATTCCACTAGCTATCCATCTCCACTTCACAGCAAGCCTTGTGTTTTTTAAAGATGAGGAGTGCAATGGCAGCGTAGGCGGTATATGGTACTCCATCGCTAAAATCGAAATGGCTATGCCACTTTAGGTCTCTTATTATAGTACCATCACTACAACCGTGATCTCTTCGACATCTCTGCTTCCTCTACCTGCCGCATTGTCGCACTCAGAGCTCACATAGGCGTTGCCTTCTGTTAGAGGCCCACAACCACCGGTTCTTTGACCACATTCCTCTCGCTGTGCATCTATTTTGCTAAATTCCTAATTCTAGTTATAACTCCTACCTTGCAAACTCACCGTTTTGGTGTGCACTTGCTGCTTCATGTGGTGTTGGTCTATGACGCCATTAATGGGTGGCTGGTCAAGGCGCTTCGGAGAAAATCTTACTTCCCCTACTAATTTTGATGCAGGACTTGTGATTAAGAAAGCTGTCCAATGGTGGAGCAGATTTTGGCATTTTTTTCCTCCTCTCAGCCTCCGCATAACTGGTAGTTGATAGTGACTGAGTGAACTCGTTGGTGGCAATTATTGGAGCAATGATACGCGAACTCTCCGCTCTCATGGACTCACGCCATACTGCATTTCTAGAGACGGAAAGGGAGGTGAAAGACGGGGACTGTTGAGTTTGAAAGATTATGGGGCCAGCATCTTCTTAGTGGATGCGCTCATTATCCCTCCCATCGTCAATTCTATTCCTCTTTCTCCCTCGTTCATGGTCAGATTTTTCGAATAAGCTACACGCAATCTTTGTCTTCACCGCTGCTTTAGGCCAACAGGCCGACACGCCAACTGCAAACTTGGAAGACTATCTGAATCGCTGTGCTAGTCAGTTGACAAGCCTCTGCTGCGCTGATGCAAAAGCACTCTATATCCTTGTGCTAAGCGTAATCAAATAGACGGAGAGGTGACTACATTTTTATGACAAACAGCGGTAGAATCCATAAGGTTTACTATAGTTTAGATTGCACTCTTAATTCCTTTCATATGTACATCAAATCACTACGCCTTCATTGTCATTCCCCACAGCAGATGTTACCAACTGCCTTAGAAGAGGTGTCTCAACAGAAGACAGTTTAGCAATCATTTGGTTGAAATCCGGAGGTCAAGATTAGTCCGCACAGCTATCCAGGCATCGTTTCACCTAACCAACTACTTATGATGATGGGTGGGTTTTTCCACAATCTGATGGTTGTTGCCAATGGTCGGAAATGCAGTATGTTGAGGAAGAAAGGTGCACCTCTCTTCCGATACAATAAAATCCTTGTTTGAAATGAGTATTTTCATCCCATGGCAAAGCAATTAGTTAATTTAACTTTAAAACGGTTCATCATACCCATTTACCGCTTACACTTTATTAGGTTTGGTCTAAGTAGCAGGAAATGTAGTGGTTATCTATGTCTGGACCTTTAATCAGGAGAATCGTTACTTCTGCCGTGATTATCAATCGAAGAAATGCCATCAGGTAAGCCTTTGGTCAGTCATCCTTTCTGATTGTTAAGCTTAGCATAAAGGTATTCTTATGGGGCAAGAGGGGTTTTGAACCTTAAACTAGCATCCTCTGGCGGAGTGTGCAATCTGCCAGCAACACAAAACAAGTACTGATCCTGATTCAGCTTTGATATATGAGAGGTTCCTGGCACTCTTTCAAGCTTACAGCAGAAGAGATGAGCTCGTCCAGCAAGACGGCTGGGCGAACATGGTAAGAACGATTAAAACTCTCCCTAAAGGATGAGGTTTTACGGTATCAAGAATTAGCCGTACCTTCCATATCTCTAGATATCACAGGTTTGTTAACACAAGCAGAAGTCCCCAAATGCCCATAAGGCGTCCAGCTAAAAAGGGCAACATCAGGAAAAGAACTCAAAGGTTGGCAATCTCAATAGAGCAATGCACATCAATCGAATTGCATTAGCATTAGGACCGCCTCCCTGCTTGTACTACAATGCACGTAATTCAGCCAAAGTGAGGAAGCATAAATGCAAGTGATGCCTGCCCCCAAAAAGTCATATCACAACACTTGCCATTGATCCAGCCAGAAGAGGTTAACCATATAACCAACCATCACACATACGGGCATACGCATTTATTACCTTCTACCATTTATCTTGCTTACCACGCTATTGACGTACCCACCACCCAGTTCTTCATCAGTGCCTCAGTTATGTTTCATTACCGACTCACCTTCGGTCCACTTCCCATCCTTCAATTTCACCGCCTCCCTGATCTCTCTGTGACCCCCAACCTCCAAATGTCATTCAAAGGACGTTGATGGGCCAACGGCGATATTATACCACCACACTCTTGTCACCCCTTGCTTCATCTCAACCTCCTTCTTACCAACCTCATTTACATTGTCACAACTGGTATCCTAGTGTGTTTCTCTTATCAGGGTGAACTATGGGTAGAATCTTCAAGTGTGCTGCTTGAGTAAAACTTACATGCCTTCTACAAAGTCGATTCCTACATACTTTACTCAGATGCATGGGTGAGGAAATGGGTAAACGAAGGAACTCAGGAGCATGTACAAAAAAGAGGCAAGGAAATAAGAAACACAGTGCCACAAAACTGTGCGGAGACATCCGACGACGACCTTTCCCACGCATTCCTCTAGTTCCTTTCTCTATTCGTCTCGATTATGTTGGTTCCTCTCCACCGGAGAGGTGCAATCACCACAATTGTCCTTTCCAGTGCAAGACAGCAAATGGCTCTGGCATACGATTAGGAATAAGCAGCAGAAAGACACTTTAAATAGCTCTATGGCAATCACTAGGAGTTTGTCGCTAATTTCGTTACTCATTTCATACGTGGCGCTGTCTCTACTGCCCTGGAAAGCCTGAATGGCATCATTTCAAAAGAAAACACTAAAGGCAAATGCCAGAAACAAACAGTCCAGAGAAGGCAGCGTATTTCATTCAAAGCACGTTGGTATCGGTGGTCATTTCCATTCGCTTCCTCCTCCTTTGCATGCACTATGCTGCACACAATTCGGCCAAGTAATGTCTGCTTCCTCAAACCCACCTGCAAGGGAAGCCATCTAGACTCCACAACAGATGGCGCTGAAAGACACCACGCAAAGGCATTTGCTGCTAATCGATTCGCACTTGTCAGATTCAAACCAGCCAATCCCACAGAAGAGTCAGACATTCTGATTTACGTGCTTTAGCTTCTACCATTTCTCAATCTGCTTCTTAACTTTGGCCCTATAATTCAGTTTTTTGTCAATGCCTCTGTCCTGCTTCGTTTTCTTGCCTAATGAGGTTTTCGGCTCATTCTCCACTTCTGTCGCCTCCTTCTCCCGGTCTGCTATTCCAGAGACGGCAGAAGGCTATAAAGACATATATATATCGTAGAAAGTAAGAGTAAGTGGTACTAACTATCACCAAATCTTGTTACAATGATTCTTTGTTTTTTAGCTCTATTTAGCTTGTCCCACACCGGTTCGCCCCAATTCTGTCTCCTACTCTTACTCATCCTCCACTTATCCCCTCGAGAGCGAAGGTGAACACTTTACTCCTACTTCCCACTTCATACTTTGTAGGCCGGTCCGAATCCTACCTGCCCATCAGACTGATCAATCCCTTTTTTATCCCTGTAGAGAACTCTATTTGGCACTCTACAATAACGGGTATGGATGTGCGCTTCTCGCCCCAGACCGTATGATCCTTCCCCGCTATGTATCGGTGCCTGACTGTCCGTTTGCCCAGTTTGTGTATTATTGCCCATCTTTATTTTCGTCCTTTTTTTAGAGAATTGCCTCAACCGCTGTCCCACGGAAACAGGTAGGAACATGTGTGTACGTGGATACGAAGGAACATTCATCTCATCTTCTCCTCCTAACTTGCACCTCTAGCTGACAAAGTCGATAATTTCACTACATCAAATTACTTTTTCCCTCCTATGGCTACTCTAAATTCTTTCTTTTTCATATTGAAACGTAAATGGCATATGCAACAAGCAAAAAGCATCGCGCCAGGTAGAGGTGATTTGTCTCCTGTCTCACCACTATTTTATTTTGCCTCTGCGGACACGGGGAAGGACGTCTATCAATCACAGCGAGGCATTGCAAACAAAGAGTGACGAATTGTATGGCGGTTGTTCGACTTGCAATCAAAAAGCAGCAGTGAAACTCACTAATCACATTGACGCGGCGATGCAGCCCATCCGTTACGGAGTCCTTTGGTATTTACAAGAAGCCCACATAGGTCGACCGCAACCTGATGGTCATTAACTGACTGAAACACATCAAAAGAGCTATGGGAGGCAACAAGCTAAATGGTTTTCTTTCTTAATGATACCAAATCAAAACAAGGAAAAGGAGTCCGCGTCACCGACGAGACATTTCTAAGCCCTTTGCCTTTAGTAAGAGATGCACAAATCTCCACTATATGAAATTGGCTGCATCCCAGAGAGTGATGGAACAAAAAATGCGGAGCTCTCATTCTAAACACTGCTATTTCAAAACAGAAAACAAAGAGCGCAGCTTTGTTCCCGAGCCACCATGCCATTGAAAAGAGGTTCCCACAAATCGAATGAGTCCAATTGGTCTCCATTTGACTGGAGTACATCCCAAAACAAGCACAGGAAGCAAATAGTTAGGGAGTTCTCATTCCATTCGATACCATTTGGAAAGAGATAAATAGGTTTGTACCGTTGTTATGACTTTTCCCGTCTTTAATTAGTCTCGAGACGTCTCAGATCATACTTGTCACTTATCTAGGTCTCATTTAACAAGGTTATATAAGTGGTTTCCAATCCAAGCTGTAATTGTTTACCTCACCCTCATAGAGGGCTTATGTTTGTTTTTACAAATCTCTGCAATGCGAATGCGTTTGTTCCACTTAAAAGTGATGGAAGCATTAATAGCAGACACTATTTGACGCTTGCTTAAATTTTGAAATGATTGGCAAATTCTTCATAAACCATGGTGGAGGTAGAAAACAAACAAGACTTGCGCCACCAAATTAACGCAGCAACGTAAAATTTTGTTTTGACCTAAGGGAACGTATGAGGCCAAAAGCAAAGGGCTTGTAAAATAAGGTTTGGTTGCTACCCACTAATGATCGGGTACAGGGCCGGGTTTGCATCAGACGCCAACCGAAGAATGTTTCAGGAGAAAACTGCTTTTCTAATGCTCTATAGTGATTAGGGTTACATGATCCGAATGTTGTTTATACTCAAGGCTTCCGTATAAGTGAGGTGAATTTTATCAGAAGCGCTTTGTCAAAATAATGAGCGCAAAAGGAGGTACTAATATTTTGAACGCGAAACGTATATGAAGGATTCGTCTGCATTTTACAACGACCTTCAGAAAAAAAGAAACGGCTAAATGCCAGTCCACGTTCCCGCATTACAAGCTATACAATTACTATCTTTTTAAGTCTCTTGAATATGGGTCTTATTTGCTTACTTTTGTTTGATAAATTATGTCACTGATCATCTACGATATAGAAAATTGGCTGGCAGACTATCAGGTATGCCCTGTGTTTTCCAAACAACAGTTTTATCTCCAACCCTAGGACAACGTAAAATATGAAACGTTAGAGTGTTGGCTGAAACGTTGCCACTTTCTACCAATTCATGTATTAATCCAAGATGGTTGAACTTCTTGCACTTAATGATAGCACCATATCTCTTAAACAGTCGAAATGATTGGCACCTCAAAACGATATCCAAACCCTTCCCAGTGGCCTTCTAGGCCATATTTTTGACATCGACGAATGCGTGACTGGTAAATTTCTGTAACGCGGCAAGGCGACTTTCCTTAAGATTGGTGTTTCTTAAAAATGTTCGATAGCACATCTTTAGTTCAAAGACAGCAAAGACAATACTGTATGTAGGAGGAATGCGTGCATTCACCAAGATCTAATCGTGAGACACTTATGCCAATCAACAGAGAAAGTCAAATTCTTTACAAAGCTTCGCCGCGATTAAGAAGGTGACGGCTTGCAATTTTCTCCAAATTATATCTTAACAGGCCAGTTCATTTGTGTCTTTGCGATTAATAATGCGCGCAACATCCTCATTCACCAATTTGTTGGTGCAGACATCAAGGGAGGATCGTTTACGCAGACCAGCCTCTGCGCATGCTTTGCGAAGAAATCCATCTTACTTCCTTCCTTCCCTTCCACACCACCCACAATTGCCACGCACAGTGTATAATCAGACGAGAGGCTCGACATTTAAGCACAAAGTTTACTCATAAATATGGAAGCATGATCTATAAACATGAAAGGCTCGATAATATAGACAACACAGTCATAGACAGCTCGTTTTTCCCAGGGGTTCAACTTATCACAACAAAAACTGACTCACAAGGTGCAGGGCGCAATAAAGTAACTAATGCCAAAGTTGAACTGACAGAGTTCATTATTGTCATAAATAAATTATTATGGACTGCTAAAACATTTGAAGTAAGGGCAAGGATTTTCAGCAACTTAGCAACTCTGTCGTGATCTCAAATCCAGTCTACATCATTGCATTAGCTTGGGTGGAGTTGAGTGGAAGGCAGTTTACCTTCTTAAAGATACCTTGAGTCGCTGCGATAGACAGAAAATGAAGACCGAATTTCATTTGCTCAGAATGGGCCTAGCAGCATCACGAATTATTGCTTAGCTCGGAATTTGCGATTTCGAATGAAAAGTATTGCATACCCTCCTGTCTGTCCACTTCCAGTTGCTGGTGCATGGTTGCGGAATTCGCAAGAGGAGCATCCACATCCAGTCTAGATTTGCCGAAAAATATTTGGAATGTCATCGAGACCGAGGTACTTGCAAAATGTTTGAATCAAGTCAGGAGTAAGATACATAATTCTATTGTTATACGATTCTGCCTGAAAAGAACTGATAGTTTTGGTAAGGTTTAGAAAATCCAAAACTCATTGGTAGCAAAGGGCCTTTCACCCATGGGTTTTCATGTACGAATCCCAAGAATCCAATTGCGGGACAATGCATTCTCACAAAGGCTACATTTCCACTAATGTGAATGACTGTTTATTCGTCCGCAGAGAGGCAGGGCTATTGTATGCATTCGCATACTCTAAACATTGCCTAATTCTTCGCTCTTCCTCATCCCCTCATTAGCAGTTGCCAAACAGTTAGCTATAGTGCGCGCTATGCTGCATTTAATGAGCTTACCATTAATATCGTTTTCTGCAGGTTTGGTGGTAGAAAACTTAGAGGTATTAAAATGGGATTCGCAGAGCTTCTTTTTGTGCCTATGCTTTACAATGTTAAAATGAGTTGGTGAATACAGAGAGGGACACAAATAAAGGTGATCAGAGGTCAATGGACTAAATCCATCGGGTAGGGTTGGTGGATTGTAACAGTGAAAACAAAGGGGTATTGTAGCACCGGAATTGGAAAGTGAATTGCAAGGCCGTGGAAGGGCTCCCATTCGACCGATGGAAGAATTGGACGATGAGGTTGGAGGAAAGAAGGAAGAAAGCGTGATACGATCTGATACGGGAGACTGTCCGTTGCATCCGCATTCACTTTGTGGTATCGATGATGCATTGATTTGATCTGCTGATGGAGCAAAAGAGTTCGATGTTACAGAAGGCGATGATGATAATTTTATCAAAGACAAGTCAAGAGAGGTAAAGTGTCTAGGATCACAATCATGCATAACCTCGTCCTTATCATTGGGTCTGGATGGCTGTAGAAATACTCGTGCAATAGGTGATGGTTTCAATAATCCTGCTATGGATAATTCTAAGGAAAATCAGAGAAGTTCTGACAATGACCAACCTTTTCTTAATCGTCACTAAGTAGCATAAATTTTGATGGAGTACATAAAGAAATGCAGCTTACCGAATCTCATGGTTGGTAATTCTAAGACTACTATTCGTAAATCAATATCAACACTTATATCAGATGGTCAAATTTCATTAGTCTAAACGCTTATGGCCCATTGGTTAATATTGCGCGATGTATATTTGTGAGCACGACCAAAAACTAAGCACTTCTATGAGAAAACGCTTTCACTTTTTTGACTAGTCACTCAAACCTTACTTTTGGTGCCCAAGCTTTTCATTACTATGCTTTGCTTTCCTCATGTCCTTAACTTTGTAGGACCGATAAAAACGATTCGTTCTCTTTTTGCATCACTTCATTACCCTGCAATGTATGTTGTGGTTTAATTGCTGTAATAAGTAACCTCATCTTCATTTGTGTTTGTGATGGCAGGTTTAGATAAATATTTAAGTTTTATATTGTATTTGTTCGACGAACAACATTTTGGTGCATTTATCTCACGCTAATTACAGGACTCCGGGACATCCATGACATTGAATTTGCACAAGATTTCGGCTAGGACAAAGTTTTGAACTAGCATAACCCCTGTAATGCCTGTATATTTTCTTTTATCCAAAACCCGGTTCGATGTTGACGGCATTATCAGCGCTTCCAAATTTGGATGGAACCCATCTATCCTGATAGCCGGTGGTTGGAGGATCCTTTCAAAGGGAGTGATGGTATCAACTGACAAGAAGACAAGGAAGTCAGAGGTGGTGGCGATGGAAGAAGAGAAATAAGTGGCGGTTAAGGTAACAATGAAAAACGAAGTTGGAGTAGCATTTGAAAATAAAGCAAAGGAGTTGGTTAAAACGGGTTTTGACCAAATTCATGCCGCAGCGGCCATATTCGGTGCCTCTTTTGATATTTTCGTAGTTGCTACCATACCTGCCGCGCAAATCTACGTAAAAAAGGAAAACACTAAATTTTGTCAATTACTTACTTTACAAATGTGAATCGGTCTACTCTTCCATTTTTTCATCAAAAATGCTCTGGAAGTTCATGCATATGAATTCCCGGGGTTGACCGTCAACACAGTGGGTGCAATGCTCGTTACTGACGATGCGTTATCACAGTGCTAACAACCGATTTTTAATCTATGCATTCTTGTCGTATCTTTAGCTAATCAAAACAGTAAAGATGGATTTATTTATTTTTCCTAAGGTGGCGCATTCGTTAACAGTAGCAATAATCAAAGTTGAATCAAATAACGCCGTGATGGTATAATGGGTGTTTACCTTCTGGTGTAAATTAGTTTTCATTCACTGCTATACGTGCCTGCAGATGGCTCATATCAATCAAACCAAGCTGGCTATACATTGTCTCAACAGAATAACTAAAAACAGACGTTTGATCACTAACCAGCCTTGTGCAATGTGCACCGGAGTGCGATTGTAACGGAAAAGGGGAAATAAATAAAAAGGCATGTTTTAGACTATCTCAAAGTAAGTGTTGTCAGTAACTTCTCCTGCGTTGGGTTAGAGAAGCTACTCACTAACGTGAAACTCTAAAATTGGTTCTACTAGGCCTAGGAGGAACAATCATCGAGATCAAACTCATCTTTTGTGTTGGGTCATTCTGTCTACGCAGGATACGATCTGACCAAGCCCTACCATATTTCAACTAAGCTTAAAATTAATTTTCAAGTTGATGAAATAGGATGAGTGAGGTCAGACTTATGAGTACCGTGCCCTTTGTCCAATGCAAAACGTGGTGAGGTGGAACTACGAACGGTTCAAACTCAATCTCACTTTATCTAGCCTTTTCTATCGTGATTTTGCTGCTTACGTGACTAAAGATTACAGAGTACTACAAAGTGTACCAACACAAAGAACTTATTGCAGTCTGGACAACGGCTTTATTATTCTTTCAGTTGATTTTGACATCAGAAGCAATTACAGGGACCAAAATTAATCGTGCCACAGAATTACTGTAAAAACAGTAAACAAAACCCACTGAGGAAAAGCAAGATGCTGTTCAGATTCCTGTGGCGCAGCCGCCAAGAACATTTCACCTCAGGCTATTAATAATTGAACAAAAAAGTAAAATTTAATTTAAATTTATTGTAGGTGTATCTTTGCGCCGAAAACTTGATCCCTGCCACATATCGTCTCTTGCACAGCATCTAGTCATACACCGGTCCTTCCCAAGACATTTGTCCACACTTACAGCATAAACGAATCAGCTTAAAGTTTCTTCATCTCAATCTTGCCGTTTCCTTAAATTGTTATTGTTATAATCTTAATTGCTGCACCCATATTTTTGAAAAGGTTCTACCGCCCTTAGGAAGTAAGTGTGTCGGTTCGAAAGGCGCATTCTTGACCAAAAATGAAACACAAGTAAGACGTAAGTTGAAAACCCCGACCCCTTATCGTTTGTCGTAATTTAGAGAAAAAGAAGTAATTAGGTGTAGTAAACAACACATAGTAAAAAAGCTTGGGCTAAGCAGACGTAGTCAAAATCGTTACAAACGCAAATTTAGACACGCTGTTTGGGCATTTCACCACTATCATTAGATAACCATGATCCCAACATGCCTTAAAGTTATTAGTCTAACTATCATGGTACAGTATAAGTTTCAAGCATGTATGTGCATTAAATTAAATATTTTTACGATAGTAACAAAAGCATATGGTCTCCATAACATGAACTGTAAGCTAATCGCAATGGCAGCGATCACGCCAAACTTCAGGTTAACGCATGTATTTCTAAGCGCATTTGTAGACTTTACATTATTATAAAGGCAAAAGTTTTAGCACGACTTGCTCCTAGCCTTAAAATTGAGGGTAATTGGCATTTAAAAATTTGTTTATACCAAATTATTAACAACAATAATTTAGGCTTATTAATGGGCTATTGCAGTTGTAGCTGCACAAATGGATGAGATGAATAAAATTTCACTTGTGTGGTGGCCAATTTATGGAGTTAAATGTTTTACCCGCTGCAACCTCTCTTTGATTAAAAAGATCCAGTTTCATGCGGTGGTTGAGATAGCAACTACGACAATGTCAAAAAAAGCACAGAATGTAGGCGCTACGAAATAAATCCAATCAAGACCTGCTTCTTACTATTATGCACCTCATTTTCAAGAACCATCTTAACATTCTCCTCCCTTTTACCTTCGCTCTTAGTTCTGCCTGCTCTTCCGTCGCCGCTCCCTCTGGATTCGATGCCTTTGTTCTGCTGATACAATCACTGCTTATGTGTGGATCTGCCGAAGATCAGTTATCGGGAGGGATGAATTCCGTCCAAAGTTAGGAGTGTTGATAATGTCGTCAAAAAAATCGGATTTTGACTTTAAGAGAAATACGTCAGATGCTAAAAAGGGTTGTGCTTGTCCAAAATCCAATTCTATCTAAAATTTGTGCAACGTTAATGTCACGAATATCTGAAAGTCTTGTGATTAAGTGCGAAGTGAATGGTTACTCGTTGATCAAATACGCCATAAAATGCGAATATACATCTACACACACCATCGCCGACATAAAAGAAGAGATAGCCTAGTTCAGCTATTCTATTCTGTTCAGCACAAAAGTTGTGAACTGGTGTAAAATGAGGAGGGATCATGCTTTTCAATGCCTTTAAAGAATTTAAGGCGAACTAATAAAAGAATGGATAGTGCAGTTACCGCAGATTAATTTAAAATACCTAAGCAAAGGCATTAAACGGATAAAAAGCGGACCCATTCAACATTATAAAAGAATATGAAAGTGTTTTCTCATCAAATGTGTAGCACCGCTAAGGCTTAAACGTTGGCCATGCTTACAAATCTGATTTCCATACTATTGACCAATGGATTATAATAGATTAGACCAATGAAACTAGACCATCCGAAATAAAACCGCTGATATCGACTCACGAATCGTAGTCTTAGCCTTGCTAACCATGAAATCCGGTAAGTCGCATTTCGACGTGTACTTTAACAGCATTTATGCTACTATTGTGACCATCAAGAACGAATTTATCAGAATCTTCGTACCCTCTTTATTAAGATATTTTCTAGCGATGTTGTTTAGGCTCCTTCCGTTTTCTTAGACTTTTCCATAGCGGGAATACTTGAATCATCATCCACTGCGCCAGTATTACCACAGCTATCCAGCCCTAGTGCCAAGGACGAGGCTAGGTATGGTTGTGATCCTACACACTCCTGCTACCTTGACTTGTCTGCTACACACTCACCATTATCGCCTACCGCAACATTAAATTCTCCTTCTTCTTCAGTAAAGCTAATCAATGCATTTCCGACATCACAAAGTGAGTGTAGATGCAATGGGCAGATACCACTATCGGATTATACCAAGCTTTCTTCTTCCTTTCTCCTGACCTCCTCGCCAACTTCCTTGATTGTTCGAATGGAAACGCTTCCCCAGCATTGTGACCCACCTATCAATTCTGTTGTTTCGATACCTTATTATCTTCACCACTACCATCCGCCAACGCTACCAAGTGGGATTAGTCGGATGACGTCTAATCACCCTTATTGGTGCCCCCACTTTTATTCATCAACTTCATTTAACATGCGAAACACAATCATAACATCAAGTCCTGTTAAACCCGCTGTTAGTTCTTTAAATTTTTTTACTACTAGAGTCGTAGAAAGCAATATCGACAATAATGCTAATAAGAGCGGCATGGTTGATGATAGGGTAAACTTTTTGACAATTTCCAATGAAATGAGCAAGAAAGAGCAGGGGATTTGGCGATGCCCAGAGTGTGAGAAGACATACAGCAGTTCTGCCTCCCTGCGAATGCATAAACAAAGCCACTCACGTCCATGGAAATGCCGCGTTTGTGACAAGACATTCTCGCGCAAGTGGATTCTTGTGGTTCACGAGCGGAAGCACACGGGCGAAAGGCCCTTCGTCTGTCCCGTCTGTCAACATGCCTTTGCCCTTCGGTCGGGCATGCGAAGGCACATGCAGACACGCAGGGTGGTAAAACGCTATGTCTACTCTCATTGCTTATAATTGTTTGCGAGCTGTAGCCAAATCTTCGGACAACTAGGAAAGTGTCAATTCTCCGCTCTTGCTGCAACCTTTGCTGAGGATGGTACTCTCACCTCCTAAATTGTCAACACAGTATGCAGCCTCGACATAAGCAACTGAGCCCCATGGGATGAAGTGCTGGAGTTGCTTTTACACCAAATATGTGCATCGATCATAGCAAAGAGTTTGCATCATATTTTTAATGTAACCGCCTTGCCCGTGCCCATATTTTGCGTGCTTGTCAAAATAAATGGGGAGCTCATTTAACACAATCTTTTCACTTATCAATTTGATCAATGCTGCCGGTCCTTTGGGGTGTTCGACTGGATGATTCGATAGCGAAATCCTTTCATCAGAGTTATTCCTATGCTGACTTAAAGTCTAAGACATAAGAGGTGTTTTGAACTGTGCATGATGGTACGAGATTTTAAAAGTTTGATTTTGAATAGGAAAAATAGTAGGTGTCATATCGAAAGTCACCCACTGCATTGACTAGATCACAGGGGAGCAAAAGTGGTTGCTTCAAATATACAAAAAACCCAGAACACGTATTTTGTGTTTGAAGGTATTGCACGGAGTAAAATTAAATTTAAGGCAATCAAAGGCCAACAAATTCGCTAGTTTGTGTTACTATTTTTTCATAAGGTGGTCAACAACACATCAATCTAGTGGCAGGCTTAATAACTTCCATTTTTCGGTTTTGATAACTTAGTGTTGGCAAGGGCCATCAGTTTCGAAGTGTAAACAACAGCCGACCTTTTGTCATCCTATTGCATTAAACTGCCAGCCGTGATGCTATGATGGCGCAATTAATTAAGAACTTTCTTTTGTTAAGCTACTTTGCAACACCGGCCCTCTCATCTTATTTCGCAACAGAGATTTGCGCAACTAGACGACAATGTGATTAGTCAACTCCCAGGTAAGACCACTCCTCGCCTTGTCCACCATGCTTGCTACACACCACTGCCTTATGTGGAATTATATTTTACATAAATTCTTGTAACCGCCAAGCACCCGGCTTTCCACGCTTCTCCCAAAATCTGTATGGGTAAATTCATCAGCTCTAAACGTACGTATGTATAGAAAGGAAAAAGATAGTAATGGGAAACCTTAAATATTCAAATCGTTCATTGTAACTCGTATTCTGAATTTAGGTGGGAGGATCCAAGTCTGTTGACGTAAGCATAACAAAGTCCCCACTCTACAAAAGCAGTTTGCCAAATGAAATTAAATCTAAAAGCTCATCACACTTTAGAGAAAGTCTGGCTATACTCCATTCTTTTATTTTATCACTCGTTTTAAATCTTATCCACTAATTTGATTGTAACGATGCAGTTTACATTTACCCATGTAAATCTGTCCAACGACATTCCCATAATTTACCAACACTTCAATGCTTGGACCGCACTGCTTCCAGGTCTTTCACATTTTTATAACGAACCCTATGGGGAATGTAGTTATTCGCGAGTTGTAAACAAATTACTCTAGCGCCAATGAGTTGGTGAAATGTGGTGCAATTTAATTTTTTTTGCTTTAATCTTTTTAAAGGCAGATCAATTTAAAACAAAAACACCTGCAATTTTTGAGATGCCTTACAATTTATTAACAAGGAGAATAGGTTTCGCATTCCTTGCGTAAGATTAACTTACAAAGATGATGATGTAATGATAAAGGCAGAAAACGCACTTAACGAAGAGAAGCAATTATAATGAGTAAGGTCAATAATGACTTTCAAAATTGGCAATGCGAAAAAGACTATATGAGCTAATGTGAAAGAAAGTAAGATGGTCATCTAAGGTAAGTGCAAGCATCCTTATTATTTAGAAGTCAAAATGACTTCTGTAAGTGTGCTCACGGACAGGTGTAACTGTGATGTTTTCGTAGACTCTCCAACTTCACTTCTTACTAAGCCAATGCTTAGTTTGCGTCATTGTGTGTGTTGAGCAACTTTACAGTTCTCCTACTATTGATAGTGATAAATGCTAAGTAGAGGAGGAGGCATGTATATGCATAGAAGTAGTGATAAAAGCAGAAGAAAATACTGGCTTTACCGAAGATGAAGCACTTAGATTTCAAAAAGTAACACCGCTATTTTAATGCCTCAAGACAACTGGCAGGGTTACAAAGACGCGTTCAAGTTTTCATCGCATGAGATTCCATAAAATGCCTCAGGACTAAAACATTTACCACTGCTCCAATTTGGTGAACTATTGATTATACATGCCACCCAAGTAATTCAGTAGGGAGCCTAGGGCCATACCCTTGACATGTTTTGTTTCTCTGCCTGCTTCAACGAATACGTATATGGTTGCTAAAATGCACCATCTAAGCAAACTCACGGATGCATTACGGATGCTTGAATGACCCTACCAGAGAAGCGCCATTCAGTCTTCACAGACCTGGTTTTAAACAGATCCACAGTAGTGTGGTGCCTATAGATCTATCTTTTTAAATGCTGTCCTCGGTTTCTAGTTCAAGAATGCATGTCAACCCCATTTCCTCTGAAAATAAGTGGTGGTGTGGTTGACGCTGCAAGGACTAACAGCCTTCAGTCTAGTCCAGTTATTACAAAAACTCTTCTTGCGTTTGGAATAAATGCAGTAAAATACGTGTTTTAGAGTTGCGACGAGCACCATGTATTGACGTAGCATAAGGTGAAGGGAATTCCACTGCACATTGGAAGGCAAAACAATGCTCTGCGAGTAGGTGGGTGACGTTTCAAAGGTGGCCATTCATCGTCTCGCGTAGGCCAATGCTATTACGTAGTAATATTAAATGGGATGAAAGCACCACACAGCCTATTGTGCACTAGCTTCAACAGCTGTAACTCGGCGACCTGAGTTGTGGCTGTTTTAGTATGCATCAAGAGTACTGCAAACCCTCTCATCGGTCCAGCAAGTGAAGAATCTCTACACTGATGTCAGGTTGGAACTGGAATAGTCCCAAATGAAGTTGCTGATGCAAAGACCACCTTACGAATTCATTGGTACTACGAAATTATCCTGCCATCCCCCATTCGTCTCTTCAAATTCGTCATCGCATTCCTTTGCATTACTACTTCGACCGCCACCTCTGCCCCACTGTTACAGCGAAGTTGATGTTTCCACTGTTTCCTCTTATCGTTGTACAGTTTTGCGCCAACCAACTACACTCATTTTGCCGCAGAAGCTCGAAAAATGTGACCTAAAGTACGCAGTCAACTAGTGCATGGCACTTTGCAACAAAAGATTCGTTTTATGCTATCTTTATGAGATCTGAGTGTTCTCCTCCCTCACATTTGCCTTTATATACAGCCACTCTCGAAGCATATCCATTACCTTTCTTTTACACCACCTGTAGACCACCCTTACCAAGATTCAAGCCATATTTGAAAGAAAACAGACTTTCCATTAAAATCCATGACATCACACCTGTTATTGAGGAAGCTCCACAAATAATCTTTTTAATTTTATTTGTTCTTAGACGTGACGCAATAAAATCTCCTCCCACCGCCATCGTTCGGCGATAATAAGTTGTTAAGTCGCTTGTAAAGAAATCAATGAAGCAGATCTATTTCAACCATATTCCATTTGCATCAGAACTGTGGCGCCAAAATAGTTGCAAATTAAGGTTGGTACTCGAGTTATTACCCTTTCACTAAAAAAAGAATTGTAAAAACCACTTAACGAACTCATTTTTGCCGAGAATTTCGTTTGGTGAGATAAGCATTTATAAGCACTTTTTCGTTGCCTAACATTTGCCAACATTTCTATTGCAAGTATTTTTAAAAATCCAGATGATTAAGACGCTCGACTAGATGTTTAGCCTTAGTTAAAGCAATGGCAAACCAAATAAATAACAAAAGCTTAAGTAGTAAAGCATCAACCCTTTTAGGAACTAGTCTTGCAGTGTCCCGTTAATAGAATCAATGAAGCGGCTGCCACAGTATAACGAAAATCGAAAGTCAACATCTAGTTAGTAAGTGAGTTCAGGAGGCACTAGATCCAAAAAGAGACGTTCATGGTGGAGAAGAACCCTGAGTCCATCAACAATCTGCAACACGGCAGTGAGGCTGGCGTTTCTACACTAACTACCCATAGCTGGGGTTCACAGGTGTGCACTCTATGAATCAAATGTAGTTTAGGTCCAATTCAAAGGATAGCACAAACATTTTCAGATGCTGCGAATAAATCCAACATGGCATTGCAGTTCTTTCAAAAGCCAAAATTACTCCTATACCAGACATGAGAAGCAACAATCTTATGCTTGGCATCCAATTGTCACAACTAAGTCGAAGGCCATCATCGACATTGCCTGCACCATTGTGGAGCAGCAAATTATCAAGTAGATTATGCATACCAACCCTGCTGTCATGCTGTTTGTGAGGAATGGCTGATCCAAGCCACACATTTTAAAGTGAGTAGGTGGAAGAGGGGATAACGGATAAATTTGACTGCAGTCAAGGTAATGATTGTCTTATCTATTACATCCACTATGTTTGCCGTTGGAGACGTCACCTGTCCAAAAATCACTTCAATCCATTACAATGTGAGATAAATAAAACTTTAATATTTACGTCTTAAAATTGAATTGTTTACACTCTAATTCCACAAGACAAGCTTTATCTCTGCGAGCATAACTTCTGAACAGTGAAGTGCGGGGTTCACTAACACGGTGTAGAGGTTTCTTTATGCAAACAACCAATATATTTGCTGCGGTAGATTGCATGTTTAAACTCGCCTCTAGTCATTGGGAAGCAAAACTTGCCAAACGAATCTCATATCCTTCACGATCAGAATTCACGGCGCAAATCCAAAATAGGTAGTCACAATCAGTCAGCAACAACATGTTGCGTCTGATCTTGACACCGCTCAACGCTGGGCAGATATAATGTGTAAAGCCATCAAAAAGATATTAGATATTTTTCAAAAACGTAGGTTTTTGCAGTTATTTTTCTCCATGATGACAGAATTGCAATGCGTCTTCAGCTTTTTGATACCAAAATTAAGCATTTCGAATCACTCCTTATTGTAATCGCTAACATGCAAGTTCTTTCCTTCTGCAAGGGAAACCAAACTTAAAAAGAATATGACCCATTAATCTGGGAGCATAGCAAAGAAGCAGGAGAAATTCAGTGATTTACAACCTCATGCCTATGCTGTTCTAAGAATACTCGTGCGCAACTATTGCAAGGTTAAGGAAAGATTTACGGTGTCCGCCTGATTGCTCACTAAATTTTACCGTGATGTGTCACAAGATCTCACACAATTCAGCTTTCATCCCTTGGGTTACTTGGAATAATGGCTCATAAGTTTGTCCAATTTACATGCTATATAGATTCGCAAAGCAGTTTTGTAATCTCTGCTGCCAAGTAATGATAATGCATTTGTTTCAGCATATTAAAATAAAGTCCTCCGAAATGCCTGGTATATTAAGACAAGCGATTTCTCGTTCTTTGCAAAAGAATCTGAGGTTACTCAAGAACTCATCACTTGAGACACACGACGTAGAAGCAGGTTAAGTGAGGTGAACTTGAACCACCCACCTGTTTTGCTCAAACGTTTGGCCAAACACGCGACGACTTTCCTCTGCGTTGTGATCACATATGTGGTTGAGGACCGATCCTGGAGGCCCTCCTACTTACTCATTTTATTCGCCTTAAGCCTCGTCGGAGGACCTCCTGTAACTCGCCTTTGTCTTAAGCAAAATGGATGCCTACAAATATGAATTTTGTTTGGAGTCATTCAAAAGCATCTTATTAGGCTCGACAAACATGGACAGCAAGCACTTAATGAGCTCACACATTATTGTGCATAGGAATGCATACATAAGCAAAATCACTTTTATATGTAGGGATGTGCGCGTAAATGCATAGGCATATGGAGCCGCTTTAAATAATTGAGTAGTGTTAAGTGGAACTATGCTTGGTATGATACTAATTCTATGGCCTTACGCAACAAGTGGTAGTCTTAGGCGAATCGCAGAACAGGCTCAAAGTCTTAATTCACTAGTATTTGTTATGCTTTATTAAACATGGTTTTGAATTGTTTGGGTTGTTCATAGGATTGCAAATCCGTCGTAACGCTCTTACAGCTTCAGAAAAGTAAGGAAACGTACGAGACGCACCCTCGTTATTTCCATTCGGTCACCATATAAAAGTTAGAACTAACGCAATTACTTTCTCTTAAATCTCTAAAACAGCTTTTTCAACAGTACTTGACTTGAATGTAGCATTCCATTCGAAAACGGTGATTCACTCCCCCACCGCTTCATCTGAACACATAGTTGTGAACTTGCGTTCACTGGCTGCCGATTGAATCCGGTGTGCTTTGCTCCTTAGTCATAGCATTAGCAGTCTTGAGAATGGAAAATTTAGAAGTACGCCTTCACTGCACAGAATGTCGTGCCGAATTTTCGACGCTCGAGACCTTTTTAAGATCACACGTGTTCGCATCATTTTTGCAAGCACTGCTTCATGTATCAGGCAATCTCACGACGGTTGTTTGCTGATTAGCTTTGGTCTCCTCTGCTTAGCGAACGCTTTTCTTGCATTATTCGCTTAGAAGGCGAGTATATGCTATTGTGTTAGCAAAAATCCGTACGATCTAGTGAACTCTATATCAACTTATTACCTTCTTAATTGAAACTTATGGCTTGGTAAGGCAAGAGTAATCACAGCGGAGGAGTCGTTAGTTTATTGAGGAAAAATTCTTTGTGCCAGGTCTTACATAAGTAGATCTGACTGCGCGCAACTGGTTGCTTGGTTGAATTTACAAGGTTAACATCGCATTACACTAGGTCAAATCTCATTAACAGTTTAGGTGGTAAGAGAGAGCGACAAGGTAACATTCCGTGATCATTTGTCGCGCGTAATTGTAGAAGCCACTGGTTTTTTATGCACTGCACATCTAAATGCAAATATGACAAATTATGCACTCATTTTTTTTGTGTTTTAGTGCAATCTAACAAGCTGCCCTGGTACTCAGCTGCTAGCTTTGCTAGTAGATATACGATCCATAAAAGGTGGGAATCTTACCTTTAGTGCTGCCATTCTCAACCCGGACCGTATTACACTTGAGAGTGGAGTTCCTATTAAATTTTAAGAAATTGAGGTGAAATATCAAATTCATGGCAGGTAACAACAATCATATCGCTAAGAAGGTGGTATACTAAAGGCAGTATCAAGTTTGGGGCTGAACTGAGTTTGCATAATTCCACATGGCACAAGTGAATCCTCATTTTTGACTTGAGTTCGACGTAAATTGATGGCTTCAATGCCACGCAACTGGTACAAGATGGTAATGAAATCCAATTTTAGGAACCTTTATGTTGAGATTGTTCCAATTAACTCATGGCTAAATATACGTGCCTACATGGGATAAGTGTAAATGTGATGCATCATAATGAAGCAGATGGGTGGAATCCACCCTCGCTACGTGGAAGCCTATAATACACCAGTGCCAATAAAATAAAATTTGTATGACTTTTTAGCGAGAGTCGTTAGCACGAGGAAACATCAAAAACTGCACGCACCAGTGCATGGACTGTTGGGGCATTTCCTCATACCAAGATAGACCCTGAATTCAATCCTAACTGACTGACAGATTAAATGCTCTTGCGGTTAAACGAAGTGATTTGGACTCGAGGGTGAAGATTGTAAAGGCGTTTGAGAATTATTTCATAAAAACAGGGGCACCTGTCTAGCGCAGTGCTTAATGCAAGAATTTTGTTGCCTTGAAAGTGGCCAACACTTATATGGGTTGATCGCTTAAATTAAAACGATTGACGAGATTCAAGTTTGACTACTGGTGATTACAGTGAAACCCTTAGTTGATCGGGTTTTTATTAGGAACCATTTTCACGGGAATAGTAATTTAATTGGCAATAGCAAAATTAGCAATAAGAGAAGGTCCTCAAATTCCTGCTCATTTAGACCCATTTTGGATTACCATTAAGCATTTACTTTCACTTAGTCCCGATTTCAGTTCTTTTACTTGATCTCACTTACTTGGTATGATTTTGAGTAAATGATCCCGCTTGATACCGCATTTCTTTATGTCATTCTGTAATCATGCGTAACCAGTTATCTCTTTGCTCACTTAAATCGTAATAAATATTATTCTGCATTGTCATTTACGAAAACCAGAATAACCACAATTAAGAAAGACATAGCCAAAGCAGAGGTGGCTTAATAATGCTGCATAGTTATCCCACCTGATGCACCCTTATCCCCTCGACATTGTACTTCAGTTTGCAAACTTTCGTGCCATGAAGAGATATTTTAGCTTTGGGATTTCATGCTAATTCAGAAGTATGATTGCAACAAGTAGGTAAAATTAATTAGTTTAGTCCACCTTCGACACCATCAAATTGCATCATGACGCCAACTTTGTTCTCTACCCTTTGAACACGTACACACGATTCATATGCCCTTAGTTGTAAATCCATTCATCTCAACGTCAAGAAGAGTCTTTGATGTACCTGAAAAACCCTCAAGAGTGCGGCTGGAATAAAATTATATGCAGCGATTGTCGTGCGTTCATCGATCTCTTCTTTGCGTCAACATCAGGACAGAGTGTTCATAAGAAGACATCTCACTTGGGAGAATGAACTCACAACGAAACTGCCCTCGGTCCCTCCGTACAACTGACCACTCCTTCCCCAAAATCTGCAAATTGAATGTTGAGACCATTCATCTCCTCAAATAAACGTAAAAGCAGTGAGATATGTTTAAAAAGCTGTGTTTTTAGACGCATTTCACTTAGCCTGCGCTTCGATTGCGTGCAGCTCTTAGGTGTTACATCACATTGCGAAATAATGACCATGAAATCAAAAGGAAAAAGAAAACACATAAAGTCAAATGCCGTCAACACACTCACTAGGCTGAATTTAAGCAAAGGGTAAAAACTGTTAGGTCTGTCTAAGGTATAATGTATAAAGGCGTATAATGTATAATGGATTTTGTAGAGAGATTGCCAAAACTAATGAACCATTGAAAAATCCATTAGAAGAACTGCCAAGATGATTGCTTTTAAAAGTTTTCGAGAAAACAAAGGTCATGACACCGAGTATCCTTCTCCAAAACCCCAAATAAACCACATTGCGCCCATTATCATGGCGCAGGAATGTATGTTGACGTGCTAATGGCATGATTTTAAGTTCTTTTATCTCTCCAAGCCTCGTTGCGTGAAACACAACCGCTTCCTATTAGATTTGCAATAAAAACAAAGCAAAATGAAGAAGAAGAAATCGCTTTATTAAAAATCACCCATTTTCCATTTCTACTGTACTGAATTACCACAAACGTCATTAATTTGATCTCGATTGCAATTGTGAGCATAGGTGTGGCGTGCTTTTGTGGGCACAGTGAGTAATCATCTTGGAGTTCCGGTTAGCTTCTGTGGTGAGATGAAAGGTAGGAGAGTGTGAGTGTGGAAGATTTTTCAATCGAAGCAAAGGCTTCGTTACTCGTCTGCTCCTCGCGCCATGTCATAATATGGTCAATCCAAAGGCCCTGAATTAACTTATGGGTTAGAAGGGCATAGGAGAGAAGGGAAGAGATGGAGGTGGGATAGAAAGTAATAAAGTAGATTACAGAAGGACTGTACAGTACAGGAGAGAGGAGAACATCACAAATCGCTGTCATATTGCGTTGGTGTTGGGTGCTATATCATTTATCCTTGTACTCGTTTCCCCTTACGTCTTTCTTGTGCCCTGTTACGAGTCACCTTAGTTAGCCTCATGAATCGAATACCGCCGCAAGATATCAAATAAATAAATAAGCTGTTAAGCTTCATTTTAGCATATATAATGCTAAGCAGAGAAAAACGCAGGTCCACACATAGGCTTTCATAGTTTTCAATGCAAAAATGCTGCCTTAAGCATCGGCCAGACCATATCTGCCTAGGATTTAGGTATATGTCTCGCTGATTTACGAAAGAACTGCCTTACACACGCGGTAAAGAGTTTGAGCCAGTGTACTTAACCCACCCACTTTAGTGCTAGATGTTTAATATAAAATATTTGGATGGGTTTCTATCCAAAGCTTTACGACTATAGACAGTTGTTGTTAAGATATTCTGCTGACGGAATCACATCCCGCTTCAAGATTGATCCTGCCACAATTAATAATGCGATGTATTTAAACATCAATAGCATAGCAAATGGCAGGACTGTAGCTAGGATGCAAGTGGAACTGCATTGGAATGTGTAGGCTTGGTTAACTAGCGTTCTACATTGTATTGCTAATTGTCACACCGCATTTTATGGTCAGGAAAGTCACTACGCGTCATTAACGCCTGCCAAATGTGAGTGCTAAGCGAACGCTTGTAATGGCTACTTGAGATAAGATAGCCATGGTGCAAATGCTTATCGCCCTAGCTTAAGCAACCAATGTGGGCATTTATATCAGCTAGAAGGCATGTTTTCTGGTCTTATTTGCCTTTAACCCCTTATGGGGCAGACTGGTATTCAGGTCCACATGCTCGGGCGCGTACACGGGATGAAATGACGATGAAGAGGCGTTTCATTAACAACGATCACTTGCTCTAATTCCTCTGATTGGAAAGTGATTGGAAAGTAGTGTTCACCTTGAGTGTTTTCTTCCAACCACATCCTAAGAAGCGTTAATAGGTGATGTTGCGAATTTACCTAAAAGTGTAAGCCACCAGTAATGTTGCTGCATAAGTGTTCTGGGATGAAAAGCGGATCACAGTGGAAGTGCAGATTGACGAAGACCTACGAGGAAGTGTTCACGAGAGCCTATGACTGCCACAAGGCGCTATTGCAGTGTTCTACTTTAAAATATTTACGTGCACACTTCTGATTATCAAAATACCATAAGGCTATAAAATGCGGTTATTTTATTAAACAATTAGTTTCGATTACGCAAAAATTGTATGCAACATCGTCCAACCAAAATTATTTTTTGTTAAAGCATCAGTCGTGGTGCAGATGCTCACCGAGCGATACATCCGAATGCGTGGAGGATATTGGGCGACAGATAATCACCTTTGTTAGTAAAATTAAGCAAAAAATATTGTACATTCCTCGTAGAGCATGGGAGGTATTTATAACACGAAAAAGGAGCCAAGAAGTTATGATATGGCCCATCTCAGTGAGACAAAACAGACAAAATGACACTTTGATCCGTCCACATAAATTAAGATATTTAATTTCATTGGGAGTATGACTCCTGTCTGATTGGATAAAATTATATTCTACTAACCACCGAAGCATGTTTGATGAGACAACAGCAGTGTTTAGCCGTTACATTGCCTTTTCCATGTGGATCAAAACGTCATGACGTTCTTCGCTTCGATGAAGGATGCATGTACATCACATGTTTTCGTGGTGCCCGCAGAGGTGGAGAGGCGAATGAATGGAATAAAGAGGCAAAAAGGAGAGTTCCTTACTGTGCTCAGGGTGCCTTACGTGATTAAGTGCACTGTTGTGCTCGTACTTCTTTTGCATGTAGGCAGCTCAATGCTACCATTCGGTTAGAAGTCTTCCCTTCACAAAAACTGGTCCGCGTAGAGTGTGGATTTGCATGCATTCTTTATGACCCACCTCCTATTATTCCTTCACTTTGCAAACCATACTTATTTTCCTATTTGCTTCGCACCTTCTATCACACTAAACTTGCATTCTCTGCCATCATCCACCAGCTTCTGTTTCCCACACACTAGATTCACAATCCAATGAGATGCATGCATTCACCCATGACTTCACTTTCTTTTGAAGACCAAATGTCTGCAATCGGTAAGGTGCTCGAGGTCACATTACTGTTTTTCAATAAAAAAACCTCTCTTTGCAGCTCACCTCGCAAATCTAGACGAACAAAATCACAGAAGGGCATTCATTGCTGAATAATCTTTGGAAAAAAGGGAAGATTAGGAAACGTGTTACTAAATTAAAATGCATTCATGGGCTACTAATTCTTACCAAAAGGGACCATCGAATTCAAATGCGCAACTTTTCACGACCATAGACCGGTTAGCGTTTGTAGAAAGGAGTTACAGCGGATTACTAAATTGGGCCATCACTATAACGTGCGCAAATGGGGGCATCATTACCCTTTTTACCACCACACCGACTAATATGCACAAGCATTGCCCAACCAATGTAGAGCAGCATTTACATTTTCCATTATAGCCTACTTTTGCATTCACATTTGTAGCTGTTTTATTGTTGCTTTATTCTCAACTGAGTAGAAATTCGTTCGCGTATGCATGCATACTTGATGGATTAGTGGGGTCTTTCCGTCACAGACGTTTCAGCAAATGTAAAATGCAAAGTTGCGTTGCCTTAGAGTTCCTTCCCAATGGCAAAACCTGATTGATTTTATTTCCCATTCCAACCACTTACTCTTACTGTTATATAGTATTAATTTTTGTGTGGGTTTACTGATAGCTGCAGTTGTATTCGAGATTTTAGGCACAAAGGAGACGCCACTAGAGGAGAAGAGGGCATTTGTCTGAGTGCGAGAAATAATAGTAATGCAGGAGTGCAGATTTGTTAATTTGTGGAATAGGAGCAGTAGTTTAGGATGAATGTTTTTTAGAATGGGGATGCAATTTGATATGCTTCTACTTATCAAATGCCCTGCTTGCAATCAGCCTGACGGTGTCTTCGGTGTCAGCATGCACTGCGTTTGAGTAAATTGGCGAAAATCAACCCAGTCTTTTTTGATGAGTGCTTTTGGGTTATCAGCCACAAATGATTTGGTACATATTAATCGCAACTAAATGCGGACCCGGCTTCCGTGACTTCCTTCAGGCACTGTGAAAAGAATATTTAGATGCATGCGAACCAGTGACTTCTTGTCGATTGGCAAGAACAAAAATTTGCATTGCATCGTAAAAGATGATGATTGGCAAAAAGGACGGAAATAATGTCAAAGTTGGGAGGCTTGCCCTAAAATTACAGTGATTTTACACAGATTGCAGATGCCGCTGTTGGGACAGATGCGCAGCTGGAGTCCGCTAGCAATGTAATGCTGTTGCTTAGGTGCTACTTAATGCTATTCCCAATGTCTGTTACCAACTGCGGCAATGGTTATGCTAAGGCGATTTTTGCTTGGAATTCTTTTTGACGTGAGCGCATCTGCTGTCAATGTAGCAGCCACCTGGATTCCATCTTTTCTCGCCCATAACCACTCTCACTTCAAGTCAGGAACCGCGTCATTCAGTCAGTCAGGAGTGATGACAACAGGCATTCGTAGAAAGGCCGCGTCTGCTTGGAAAGTGACGCAAGTTCCATCGTCGGTGCAGCAAATATGCCTTTTGGTTTATAAAACCCCATTAGCAAACTATCTTTCTTACGATCCATTATTTCATGCACAACAGATCGTACTTGCAGCAAGATCATGCACTTGTGCCTGAATATACCACCTATTGGCCCCGCATATGGGGTGTAAATACCAAGGGTAAAAAGGCCGCATCTAATGACGCATGCGAAGTCCACCCTGGAGGGAGCACAGCAGACGGTGCTTAAACAGACAGCGCACTGTTTAATACAGGTTTCTTTGACTTCGCCTCTTTCGTATGAATCATCCTAAGAATATGAGTTTTGCAACGAAGTTATCTTCATCAAGCCTTGAGGCGGAATACTGCTCCGGTCTTCTCATTCCTGAAAGACGTTAGTAATAGCATCCGCTACAAACGTAAAGTACAGAGAATAAAAACTGAAAGAAATAACAGGACACAAATCTCTTTTCCACTTACCCATGCAAGATACCCACGATTCATTTTCAGATTTCGAAGGCAATATTTTGGCAGTTAGGAAAAGGAGAAATACCACGAACACAAGTCCGAGCCCATTTTGAACGCAAGTTGACACTGCTTATCAAAATTGTAATATCTCTGTTTTAGATGATTGCACCTACACTTCCCATAGTTAAGTTTTTACTTTCGTGTGATTTCAAAGCACTTCTTTTGTCAAAATGTCGTTTGGAAGCAGAACTATGACATCATGGCTGAGTGCTAACAGATTTGGCCGCTGTGCTATGGGATGGAAAAGGCACCACTTCGGTGACGAAATTTACTAATGGTGCTGAAGGCTGGAGATGTCCATTAATGCATTGGAATTAAGCCCCGTCTTCGAGAAGATAACTATTCCAATTTGAATCCCACAATCACAACTGTTAAATAACAAAGGCAGTAAAATTTGTGCTAGAGCAAAGCTGATCGTGTGGGGCAAAGGAGTCCTGTGTATTATTGGCTGCGGCTGATTCGTCATAGGTCAGATATTCGACAGGGTTTCGACCTTACCAAATGATTTTTATTGGCGCAAAATCTGGTTCCACACTACTCATTCACAAGGATTCACAGCTCGAAATCCGAAACTTTACTACACGCAGCACCTACTTTGATGGGG